>JAMWET010006282.1:152500-180000 GCA_024036415.1 Prochilodus magdalenae
AGCTGACCTCTAGGTGGCAGTGTGCAGTAGTTACAGTCTGTCTTTCTCTCGTTTGCAGTATGATAAATGACTCAGCACTACAGCCCACAAACGATGTATTTGTGAAAGTCGCCTGTGAGATTTTCTCTGATGGGAAGTTTAACTGGGGCAGAGTGGTGGCACTTTTCTACTTTGCATGTCGGCTTGTCATCAAGGTGAGGATGCACACACAGTAAGCCTTAATGAAACCCTTTCCTCTGTCTGTGGAGCCTCTCACACCTGGTCCTTCTCAGTGTGATTGTAAGTGGTGTGGAGGCTGGACTGTACCACTTTACTTTGGGTGATTGGCTAATGCTAGATAAAGGTGTTGGTAAAAAATCAAAACCAACACTTAAAAGATTTTGCAGAATTTAAAATTTTGGGGGAAGAAATGATCCCAGTATGTTAAGTTCACTGTGGCGCAGAGGTCATCTCGCAGCAAGGGCCTGGGTTCTATACCCTGTTCACATGCGCTGTGTTTCCTACTAGTGATCCGGTTTCCTCCTACAGTTCAAACACAGTCGAATGAATTAGACATTAAATTGCTCCTAGGTGTGAGTGTATATGTTTGGGTGCCTGTCTTGTGATGAACTGGTGCAGGGTGTTTACTGTTTTTGCTGGGAAAGGTTCCAGCACCCTCTGCGATCCAGGTAAATAGGCAGATGATGAATTAATAATTGAATGAAAAAGCAAACGATCAGGAAGCATATATTAAATATGTTCGGATGTGTGTACATATCTGTAGAGGATGTGTTAACTTTACACAAAAAAACATGAAAGGCTTTGTTTCAAGACAAATTGTAGACCACTTTCAAGATTTTTTGTTTTTCTTGCATTATGGAAAGTGCATTACGCATACCATTTACAACCACTTCCGCTTTTAATACAGAAAGTAAAGCGTGTTTTTGTCAGCTGTTATTCAATATGCTTTTCAAAAACAACCTTCGCGTGCGAAGTGATCCAGGGGCACCCAAATTATTGCCTATGACATATATTTAACAAATGACTATGGTTTAATATAGTCATATATAGTCATATAGTAATATAGTCATATCAATATTCCATTTCTGTTTCTACAATGTGCAATAAAAACTCAGGAATCTATTTCTATTTCTATTTTCTGTAATTTCTGTATATATAGATTTATTATTTATTATTTGTATAGTATTTGTATAAGTGTTTACAGACACTTCTGTTCTTTCCTCTGTGCTGCTGTGGCATTGTAAATATCCCTGCTGTGGGATCAATAAAGGATTATCTTATCTTAAAGCTATTTTTAGTGGAAACCCTCAAAAAGAAATGAACAAATGTTATGTATGATGCAAAAATAGACTGTTTTAAATTGTTAATGTAGTATATTACTACGGTAACCGCTCGCTCTTATAGTTAACAATAGTCTGTACATCTAACTGAACTCATGCAGTTATCTAATTAGCCAGTCGTGTGGCAGCAGTGCGGTGGATGAAATCTTGTTTTTTGTCCTTCACTGACCTTTCTAGTCGCCTGATGTTAATCCAGTAGAACATATTTGGAGTGTGGTAGAATGGGAGATGGGAGCAGCATTACAGCGTAGCTAAACTAATGCAGTCATGTCAGTATGGAGCAGAATCTCGAAGGAATGACTGCAGGATCTTTTCAGGAGCTGTTGTGAAAGCAGAAGGAGGTCCTAGCCAGTATTGGTGTGGTGTTTTTGATGAAGTGCTCAGCGAGTGTATGTGCCATCACTACTTGATATCAGGTTTGCTACAAGCAAAGCATATTCCATATCAGGCTGGATTTGTTATGGAATAATATCAGATTTTTTTCTAAATCCAGTTCAGCCTCATCCCTGATTATTGGGTGGTAGTGATTCCGGGCTGGTACCTGGTATCAGCTCTTTTGCTTTGCTCTTCTCTCTGTTGTTCTCCATGTGTACTACTCTCTCTCGGTATGATAGATCCAAGTCGTTGGTGTGGCTCAGTGGTTAACACCTCTACCCGCCAGGGAGCGATCACCCCATGGGGGAGACGGGGGTTCGAATCTCAGTCTGGGTAGCAAACGCTGAGCTTCATCAATAAGAGTCCTTGGGCAAGACTCCTAACACTGCTTACTCAGTAATATGAATACCCTTGTAAGCCGCTCTGGATAAGAGCGTCAGCTAAACGCCAAAAATGTAAAATGTAGATCCTTATTGTGTCTCTTTTTCCTCAATCAATCTCCGCTCACAATCTTTAGGCTGTGTTGACCAAGATCCCTGATATCGTCAGAACCATCATCAACTGGACCATCGACTACCTGCGGGATCATGTGATGAATTGGATCAGGGAACAGGGAGGCTGGGTAATTGTCCCATTATTCCGTTTTTGGTTGTGTAATTCCACTGACTTTTCAGAAATAGTTGAGTAAGTCGAGAGTAATGTAATGTAGTGTCACATAGAACTGATGTGAAATGATGAATTGTAGAGGCAGTGGTGATAATCAGAACCCAGGTATCTACACAAACAGATTAATTAGCTTTTTAAAATGACCAGTGAACCTACTCTACTTATATTCATTATTGATAATTATCTTCATAACATAATTATCTTTAAATGAGTTGATCCGAATTTAACTGCTCTCCAGCCTTAAGTGTTAAATGTGCATATATAATTGAGCTCTCCCTCTCCCCCTCTTCCTCTCTCCCTCTCTCCCTCTTTCCCTCTCCCTCTCCCCCTCTTCCTCTCTCCCTCTCTCCCTCTCCCTCTCTCTCTCCCTCTCTCGCTCCCTATCTCTCGCTCCCCCTCTCTCTCCCTCCGTCCCTCTCTCGCTCCCGATCTCTATCACCGCCTCTCTCTCTCTCTACCCCCCTGCTCCACCCCCTCTCTCTCTCTACCCCACTGCTCCACCCTCTCTCTCTCTCTCTCTCTCTCTCTCTCTACCCCCCTGCTCCACCCTCTCTCTCTCTCTCTCCCCCACCCTCTCTCTCTCTCTCCCCCACCCTCTCTCTCTCTCTCTCCCCCACCCTCTCTCTCTCTCTCTCTCTCTCTCTCCCCCCCCCACCCTATCTCTCTCTCTCTCTCCCCCACCCTATCTCTCTCTCTCTCTCTCCCACCCTATCTCTCTCTCTCTCCCCCACCCTATCTCTCTCTCTCTCTCCCCCACCCTATCTCTCTCTCTCTCTCTCTCCCCCACCCTATCTCTCTCTCTCACTCTCCCGCCCTCTCTCTCTCCCCCCCCCTCTCTCTCTCTCACTCTCTCTCTCTCTCCACCACCCTCTCTCTCTCTCTCTCTCCCCCCCACACCCTATCTCTCTCTCTCTTTCTCCCCTACCCTCTCTCTCTCTCTCTCTCTCTCTCTCTCTCTCTTCCTTTCTCTCACACAGGAAGGGATCCGGTCCTACTTTGGTACGCCTACCTGGCAGACTGTAGGGGTCTTTCTGGCTGGAGTTCTCACCACTGTGTTGGTCATGCGCAAGATGTGAAAAGAAAAGCGAGAGCATGAAGGGAAAGAGAGTAAATACAGAGAGAGAAAGAGAGCGAGAGAGGGACAGAAAGATGAAGGGGAAAAGGGAGAGAAAGAGATACAGAGACCATGGCATATGAATGGAGAAAGATTTGACAAGGAGGGTGGACGAGTGTCCAGAAGAAAGGGGGTGAGAGGAAACAGAGGGCCAAGCGGAGCATTTAATTGCACCTCTATATGAATCTTAAGGCTATTCCTCTTCTCATCTACATACTCAAACCTCAGTAACACATGCACTGAAAAAGGAGGGAAACAAAACGAGAGGCAGACCGAGGGATGTGCAAGAGTGCGTAATTTTAAGTTATTTATTTTCGTTTTCACAGCAGACTAAATAGGGGTTTGGACCTTTGTCTTTATACAATACGTAGATTAGTTGTTTGAAGGAATTGACAGACTTTTCCTGCACTAGGAAATAATCTGCATGCTTACTTGAATCACTCTCCTCTCGATGCGTACGCGAGGATGCACACAGAAATTGCACATACTTTGGGGTTTAGTTCGTTAGTTGGGGTTTCGATCATGTACTAAGGGTTTGTAAGTTCTTAAATGTCATTATTATTATTATTTTACCTCATTTCTTTTTTTGTATCGCCATCTAAAGTCTGAATTGTTAGCAATAGGCTCAGGAGGTACTCTGCTGTCTCCCTCGTTCTTTCTCTCTCTTTTTCCTGGGTTCGTCGTCTCCTCTCATTCATCTCAACCTTCATTCAGAACCATCTGGAGATGTCTGTGTGGGTGGACGTGGTTGTGCTTTGTGCTGATGGGAGTGACATGATAAGCCACTATGGGGCGTTTGCAGGTATGACTGAAAAAAGGAATAACACAAGTGACAATCTTTGATCTTTCCATCCTTGGAGGAGCTTCAGGCAGTCGAATAATAAGGATTCCGCCCTGAAGCACCAGGTGGAGGTGTGGTGGGAGCGGTATTGTGCCCTGAAGATGGTCTTCAAGGAGGATTTTTGATATTTCCTTCGAGCCACAACCACAAGTTGAATTTAGACCTGGGTTGTCAGAGTAAAGAGGAATATCCAGATATACCAGCTATTCCAGTCTGCCGCAAGCTCCCCTTGTGTGAGCGGAACATGTGTGTGACGGTATGCACCTGCGCACAGTCCAATATCACTTAACCTCATCTTTTCAGTGTGGTCTTCTCAGTACTGTATTTTTTCCATGGTTGGTCAAAACCACAAACTTCACCTGCAATCAGTCTTTTTATACACCTTTTCCTTTTTGGTTGTTTGGATACAATACAGAATGCTTTTCTTTCTTTTTTCTGGGTTTCTTTTTTATTATTCCTTCTTATTTTGACAGTGCCTTGGCCTTTTTGCGATGAAATCGCTTTGATACGGTCACCACTTTTTCATCTATTTTCTACATCTTTGTATAAATGTATGGATTTCGCTAAATTGATACCCTGATGCTGTTTTTCCTTCTTGCTGTGAGCCATTCGTTTGTTTTGTAAGTCATAATAAGATATAATAAATTGTTTTTATGGATTTCAATTCATATCGGTAGTGAATTCATTGAGGCTCAAGCCAGACCCCCTCCGAAATCCATATATAATCAGCCAGCCAGCAAGCCGTTTTGAGATTCATTTTAAATCGCTTGGAAATACTCTTCACTGTCGCTCCTGTACTGCTAATTGTTTTATGCACTTTGGGGAAATTTGTAATGTCTAAAAGAGCTGTACGGAATGTTCAGCTCCACGCTTTCAGTATTTTCTAGATTCTGACCAGAAACCGCAATTGGCCCTTACTGTTTACCGTTGTAAGGGTCCGGGCTGTACCACCGGCAGCCAGCAGAGGGCGACAGCGGCGGCGCCGTTCTGGGGGAACTACAGCCCGGAACTTCAAACCCCAGAATACCCCGGGCTGATCAAGCCAACAAGCGGCACCTGAGGCGGCAGCCATATAAGCCCCCACCACACAAACACCTCCGCTACACATTTGTAGAGGGGTAGCCGCAAACGGATTCCTGCCCTGCGCTTGGGTCCACACCCCCAACCGCGCCGTGACAACCGTTCTCAGAGTAAGAATCCTGAGCTGGGATCAATTTCTTCTATTTTACTGAGCACTGAGTGGCACTACATGGACTGATAAGACCTAATCTTAGAGTATCGTATTTGTCTTAAAAGGCTTGATAAATATGGGCAGTTATTAATATATTACCTAATAAATCCATATATTAAATCAAGTCCTGAACTGGGGCAAACTAAGCTCAGTTATAAGAACTTAAGCACCGTATTTAAGAAGGACCGATTATGCTCAGCTGTACAGGTACTAGGTTCATTTTACGGGCTGCTAGAATAGAGCATGCCAAAAATATTTTTCTTATACTGTACATCTGTATTCACCCTCTGTGTGAAACGCTCTGATAAAGACCGTATGTCCTTAAGCCCCGCCTTCCAGTGAGCACAGTGTGTTTTGATTGGCCAGCGCCTCTACTCTGTTCTGACTGGTTAGTTGCCAGAGCGGTCTTGTCATAGGCCCTTTTCACACTTCCGCATTCTTTTTTTCCGGAAACACGCGCGGATGGGTAACGCTAGTTCCGCTAAACAGTAAACAGTGATGGCAGAGTCCAAGAACGAGATTTTGCAGTGTACCAAGGTGTTCGAACTCAAAACAAAAGCAGCCGTATCTCAGTTTCCATGGCTTTCCGGCTGACGGCGAGCAAAAGAAAAAACGGGTGCGTGCGATAAGGAGAGATGAAGGGGTAAACTCTGTGATTCGGCGCGGGAGTACCTTTGTGTGCAGCCGGCACTTCATCGCTGCGGACTACATAGAGGGAAGCTCGCGGCTGAAACCGGGTGCTGTTCCCACTCGGTTTCAGTGGAACAATTTTCATGTCCCCCCTTATAAGCTGTCAGCGCTTCAAAGCGCAAGCTCTTGATGGGAGTAGAAGCCCCGTTAGTTGCCATGTGTTGTGTGCGGATTTGAGCTTGTCTGTGTTCAGGCAGCTGAGAAAAGTGGTTTCTGTGGAGGAGAGTTTTCCTCCTCTAGCCTGTACGTTGGGCTTTATCTCTATGCAGAGCATGTGCATTACAAGTCTCCTTTAAAACTTGATCTGTTGATCCTTTCTAAGTGAATTCCACATTAGGCTGACTCCCATCACACAGGTTTGTTAGAGGCTACCAACGGCACTCCTGATTTAATTTAATCAAGGAATTACTAGCCAGTGTGTTGGTTGATTATCAGTTCCACTTGTACTTCTACAGCTACAGACCGTAGTCCATCTGTTTCTCTGCATTATCCCCCCTTTTCCTGTTCTACAGTGGTCAGGACCACCACAGATTAGGTATTATGGGGTGCTGGAGTGGTGCTGCTGCTGCTTTTATCTAGATTTGCTCTCTAAATCATGATTTTAACCTGTATGCATCATTCCAACACAGCAGCTGTTGTTCATAATGAATGGATCAATAGAAAAGTGGCCTGGGGAGATGTCTGGTTCCATTGAGTTCCATTAAAATGAGAGAAGGTTTTGGCCCGGTCCTGTAAAGTGGGTGAAAGTGGGTGTGACTTAGACCAGAAATGAGTGAGATACTGGAAGTGAGAATATTTACTAACTGTGATTATTACAGAGTAATCACAGGTACATCACATGTTTAAGAAACGATGATAGTAATAGGATTAATGCTTGTGGTATACGGCGCAGACAGCCTGTCACCCGTCTAGATGTTGGAACCAGCATCCTTATTGGTTCCTTTATGCTGGCAAGACCTACTTGGGTACTGAACTGTAGTACTAAATGACAGAACGTCACACAACGTGGTTGGTTTGTAGAAGAAAGGGATTTAAATAGCGACTTTTAGATATTAGTCATTACTGAAATTAATTCTGTATTATTAATCACTGCTGCGAAACGATTCGCTCTAATACCAGGTAAACTGCACCACATCCAGTTATCAAGAAATCATGAAATCAGAAATGTGAATCAGTAGTATCCCATAACAGTAATATGACCGGTTCTGACCTATATCAAATCTGATAAGAAAATAGCTACTGTTCACCGTATTACTGCAAAATTGATTTTAAAAATTTCACTTTAACCTGAAATGATTCAGACGGCTGGGAAACGGTACAAAATCACAGTTTTTATTCTCACAGTTGTACACATGGTGGCTGTAGGAGGTAAATGTAAGAAGCAGTGGTTAAGCTACAACACAGTAGACTGGAAATGACTCTCTTCGGCTCCGTGCCAGCCCATGAAATGATCTGTAATTACTGGGACGGACGGATGCCTGTGTGCTTACAAGATCGGGGTGACTCACTGGCTTTTGAAAGGCATCAAATGTGTAAACAACAACATTAAATCCTCCTTGAGACACAATAAAAATGTTTCTAAAAAGGTGAACGGTTTCTTGACGTGTGAGAAACAGGTTTACCATTGCTTTAAAAAAAACACTGACATGTGAACAAATAACAAAACTGCTGTAGCAAGAAAATGGAATGATGGAATGATGGAATTAAAATGATAGTCTGGCCACAAATCCAAAATATACAATTTTCCCCTCACCCTAAATATGAACACAAACCCCAGTAAGCAACACAAATAAGCCACATACGCTGGTATAATTCATATTACCCAACCACACAGCTTTAGGCAGTGTCTATGGTGCTAAATAGTGGTGGGTGGTGTAGCACCACATGTGGGATTCAATTTCCCAGTCTGGGTGACTATGCTGTGCTACACCAATAGGAGTCCTTGGGTAAGGCCCCAAACACTACACTGGCCCACCTGTAATATGATCAACCTTCTCAACTAAATTCCATAAAGGTAAATAGCAGAATGCTACATCTCTATTGGCTAGCTTACGTTAGCCTTGTAGCTCCAAAGACGTGAACTTAGGCGTGGCGTGTTTTGGCTCATGGGCTACCTTCAGGATGAGGGAAAATTGCTGTATATCGTCACTGTCCAAAAAAAACCAAGTATCTCCAAAATGGTAACTTTACAGGAGAGGCCAAAAACCTCTTTTAATTTATATGGAAGTCAATAGAACCGGACGTCTTTCCAAGCAGTTTTGGGCCATTTCTGTTGGTCCATTTTTCATTTCCACAGAGTGTAAACAGCAGCTCATGTGATCAAATGAGTCATAAAAGTAAAAATCAACAAAAATGGAGATACGTGTTTTTCTTTGGACAGCGACGATATGTCCCAGTGTTCTCCAAACTACACTCTTAAAGTCAAAGGTTCCTAAATAGCTACTGATTGGTTTGGATGTACTGATGTACTGTTAATATCAAAGGGAGCTTCTTTTAAAAAAGGTTCAGCTCACCACATTTCACGAATACAAAAATTATATTTTAGAGCGTAACCTATGGTTCCAAAAACTTTTCTTTTGGCTCCTTCACATTTAAGAGTGTAACACTGTACGCAGCTGATAAGTGCTGTCATATGCAATTCATCAGTTTCAGGAAAGAAGAGAAAGGAACAGTGAAAGAGCTTTATAAGTGTAACAGCAGAAAGCACATGCTTTGGGGCGAAGGGATCAGTCTCGGGTCTCCAGCACTCCGTCTCGGATTCTCCACATCCATGGTGTTTTGCAGCATGGGGCGTGTCTGCAGTCCGGAGCCCTCTTGCAGCAGGGGGCATGGCTACAGTCCGGGGCTCGGACACAGCGCAGGAAAAGCCCCGTTTCCTGGACTTCTTTGTCGTGGGGCACCAGTGAACCGTCCTCACTCTGCAGACTGAACACGCTCTCCGAGATCTGCCAGAGGCAATCGCGAACATGAGTCAGCGCATACGTTACGGCTATGGGATTCGTTAACTGTGCGTCTGTAAACTCCCCTTACCTGGTCGCTGATTCCTACAGCGATGTGGCCCACTTTTACACGGGGCGTCTCACGGATACGGAAGCATCGGCCGTTGAAATCCCTGATGCAAACATCCACCCCTGTGGAGAAGGAGAGGACCTCTCAGTATGACATATTGCTAATACTTAGGAGCGTGGAAAAAATCTTCAGTCTTTCAAATGTAACACTGTGAGACAAGTTTTGGGCATCGGTGGTGATAGGAACCAGGATTCGTGATGTCTACAACTCAAATATAGGGGTTTTATTTAATATCCAAAACCACCACTGACGCCCACAGCTTTAGGCAGTTTCTATGGTGCTAAATAGTGGTGGGTGGTGTAGCTCAGTGGATAACACCACATGTGGGATTCAATTTCCTGGTCTGGGTGACTATGCTGTGCTACACCAATAGGAGTCCTTGGGTAAGGCTCCAAACACTACACTGGCCTACCTGTAATATGATCAACCTTCTCAACTAAATTCCATAAACGTAAATAGCAGAATGCTACAACTCTATTGGCTAGCTTACGTTAGCCTTGTAGCTCCAAAGACGTAAACTTAAGGCGTGGCGTCTACAACTCAAATATTGGGGTTTTATTTAATATCCAAAACCACCACTGACGCCCACACTTCTGAGTCTCATATCGTCGCTGTCCAAAGAAAAACATGTATCTCCAAAATGGCAACTTTACAGGAGAGGCCAAAAACCTCTTTTAATTTGAATGGAAGTCAATGGAACCAGATGTCTTACCAAGTAGTTTTGGGCCATTTCTGTTGGTCCATTCTTCATGAAATTTGTACACAGTGCAAACAGCAGCTTATGTAATTATATGAGGCATAAAAGTAAAAATCAACAAAAATGGAGATACATGTTTTTTTTTTTGGACAGTGACGATATGTAAAGCTGATGATGGTAAAATAATCACAAATCTGCGGCTAAAATAAGTTTTAATCCAAAAATGTATCATAAAACAATGCATCATATTCACAAACATTTGCGAATATGAGGCAGCAGTCAGAGGCGTTAGGACGCCCGGTTCCTATCACCCCCTCTGTGCTCGATTCTGACTGTAAGTTTCTCTAGAAGTGTGCGGTTTACATCAAACCACTCTGAATAATTCTAGACTTCAGTGGAATCAGTGGGATTCGTCTTCAATACACACGACAAGATTAAACAGATGACTCAAAACTAAAACACCTTATTATTATTATTATTGTTATATTTCACACATTTTTTCACAATTACGATAAAAACCTAACCTAAAAAATAGAGCCGTATCTTTTAGGCTTCACTCACCCTCAAAGCAACGTGGTGGGGGTTGATGGGCAGGGACCAGCCAGTCCATGCTGAAGCTCTGGCCATCTGATTGGCTGCTGTAGGAGAACACGCCTGAGCTGAGGTCATCGCCAGGCCCGACAGACCAGCGGCCCGAATCCTGGAAGAGAAGGGAAGGAAGTGAGCATTGAGGGACCCTGGCATGTTTACAGTTTATGCAAAACTGCGCCCATTAGAAACGGGAGATAAACAAAGCCTTTGAGGATTTGAGGAAGCACAGACTTTCCCGTCCTGGAGGGAATGAAGAAGTACGAGAAGCTGTTTACTGTGAGCAGTTTGATGTAAAACACAGAACGCGGAAGCACGGGTTTCACAATAAACACAGGTATTCAAAAGATACAATCTCTGGCTAGTAAAAGGTATAACCGCATTATATAAACATATACAGCTCTGGGAAAATTTAAGAGACCACCTGAAACTGATCAGTGTCTCTAGGTGTACAGGTTCTGGGTTTGTGTTGGACCAGAATCCCTCAGTTCTGTTTGATTCTCTACACTACTGGAACCATGTCTCCCAAACTCCAGATCAGATATTGTATTAGATCTGTTTATTTAGAAAATCACTAATGACCTCCAGAAGCCTGTTTTTAGAACCATGCTCGCTGTGCGGTTCACCCCAGCCACCGCTCGCCAAGAGGGATGCTGGACGACTCGACAGGCTGGTGAGGAAAGCTGGTTCTGTGCTGGGACTAGAGCTAGAGTCCTTAACACCACTGGCAGAGAGGAGAGCCCTCAGCTAGCTGCTGAACATCATGGACAATGTTCACCATCCTCTGCACATCATCTATCTATCTATCTATCTATCTATCTATCTATGCATCCATCCATCCATCCATCTATCAGTCTCTCTGTAGGGCACATGAGGTCATCTTACGGTGGTTAAGGGACATTGGAATGAGGTGGCCCTCATCACGGTCAGTAGAGAGTGGGTTTGGCCCTCTGCCAGTCTGTAGCTGTGTTGTCCTGTGTGTTTGCTGCTTGACCTGGTTCTCAGGAACCAGACGCTCACTGTATCTGCCACTGAAGCTAGAACCCAACCTTCGGTTCCTCACTAAGAACCTGCTGTACGTGTGGAGATGCTGATTTAAGAAGAAACTGGAGTGGTCTCTGATTTATTACCAGAGCTGTATGTCAGCTTGGACACCACAGGAAATGATGAACTATTTTTAAAGACATTATTGAAAATTAAGCCGCCCACTGTTTTCTGGTAGCAGCCGGGGACAACAAAACATGCAGAGTAACTCGAACTTCCAGTGAACAATCGCCTTACTGTCATTAGTCACTTATTCTGAGTAATCTGATCTGTCAGCGCGGCTGCGAGATGCGTATCAACTCAGGGAAACGTGTCTACGCTTCCTCATACCCCGCATTAGCCTGATCTGGTGCTAACAGAAACATGTGTGTTTACCTTTTTGTCCCATGGCTCTCTGTTGGAGGGGCAGTCGCTGCCCAGGCACGAGAGGAGCTGCTCCTGTAGTTCGGCAGAGTGTGGCTGAGACAGGCTGCTCAGGAAGAAATCTGCAGGAAGAGAAACGAGGCCGTGTTTCAGTCTCAAGTATAAAGCCATATTCACAGGAAAGGTGATGTGAGAGGGGACAGTATAGAGACAGGTAACCGAGACACACTGTCCACAAGACGCTGTTATTGTTGTGCTGCATTAATATTTCAATTTGACTGAACTTGTCATAGATAACAGAACTAGTACTACGGTAGGACTCCCAATAGTTCTATCACATGTATTGGTGAAATGCATGCTGGGTAATGTGGTGACCCAAAGCCCAGAGCCCCAAACTCTGTCAGAGGCTGAGGGATGCACTATAGAGGGCAGAGGTCATTTGTGCACTGCATGCCAGACAGAAACTGACCTCTCTCAAGTTTACGGAGCTGGAGCTCTTGCGCAGTGGGTTCGTTAGGCTCAGGGGGCGGAGAGTGCACATAAGGCGCTGAAGCTGGAGGAGGGCATCCCTCGTTTCTCGCAATGTCCTCGTCCTCCTTATCTTCTTCCTTTTGCTCCTCCTCCTCTGCCTCCTCCAGTTTTCCCTCACTGGTGTGCTCTGGTTCTGTTCTCACTCCTGCCCCCTCTCTCCACTTCTGCCCTGGGCCCATCCACTGCTGCACAGAGCTATGGGAAAAGGGGGTGGGGTCACGCCTCTCTGGTTTCTCTATTGGCTTCAGGTAGGGTCCTCCCTTCGCAGGGCTACGGAGACCTCCCACTGTAGAGACACACAAGCAGTCAGTTAGGGGGTAAACGACAGCAGTGTGGAATCATATACGGGATGTATATGTATATATGTATATGAAAACATGATGCAAGACATATGCTCACATGCTTTAAGCGCTTTGGCTGTTTGTACTCTGAGATCCTTGGCTGAGGCTCTTTGGCTGGGCTCTTTCTGTAGACCCCGTTTAATGATATCAGCCGTGTAAGGGCTGCAGTCCGAAGGAATCTCCCTTAAAGGTGGCGGCTCCTCAGCAATCTGCACAGGACACAGAGATGGAATCATTTCTATATCATACATACATAGAAATATATAATACTTGCCATCCAGGCATCCTTACCTTAAGGTAGAGCGGGCGAGTGTAGTAGCGGGTCCAGGGCTGGCAGCCACTGAGCATGTGTAGAAGCATGCAGCAGCTGCTCCAAACGTCCGCCTTGGCACAGCGCTTCTCTCCACGCACCACTTCAGGAGCCATATGTGTCTCGGTCCCCTTCAGACCTGCACATAAACACGTTCAGTTTCCTACCAAGCTTTCGCGCAGCGGTTGCGAGGGTCTGAAACTGTTAGCGGAGGGCTTACTTTTATAAGGACTGAATCCATGTTGGTCTAATCGCTCCGACTGTCCAAAGTCACACAGGAATGTGTCTTTTCCGTCTTCAGACAGCAGCACGTTATCCACTGAAAACACAGAGGCATAAGCAGATTAACCTCTAGGCATGGCTTAATGCAGTATACATGTACACATGCAACGTTAGGAGTCTTGCCCACGGACTGTTATTGGTGTAGCACAGCCTAGTCACCCAGCATGCGATTTGAAACCCAGTCTCCCACGTGTGGTGGTGGCTACTTGGCAGGGTGTGGTGATATCCGCTGAGCTACACCAACATTCTGTCGACTCCACAAATAAATACGGACATTTCTGCAAAATTTAGTGCTTCTTGACTAAGACGAAAGTCGTCCATGCAGATTCGAACCTGCTGATTAGGTATAACAGAGCTGGGAATGGGTAAATAAGGAACCATGGAATCATAAGATTGCAACCCAGGATTGCTAACCTTCACCCCCAGAGGGTTTAACGGTGAACGATTTGCTGAATTCCCCCATCAGCGGAGCTCAGACCATGCCTGTTTAGAGGTCACCACCCTATACAGGACGTGTATTGGCAGGCAGGTTAAGGAGCTTATTTCAATGAAGCCAGGCAGACTGGCTCTTCCCAGAAAGCATTGCTTGTTTGGGCAGTGACTTGTTCCAGGAAGGTCTAGATGCAAGTGTGAGAAAAGTCCTTTCGGTTTCCGTATCGTGACCAGAGCTGCAATTTGTATCCGAAGGCGCACACAAAACAGCCAAGCCTATTCATCTCGACGACCTCGACCCAACACCAGGGGGCACTGGAGATGACACGCATAGCACAGCCGCTTGTAAGGCTGAGACGTCTCTGCCTTTCTGTCTACATATGTTACTTGAACTGAAATGTTTACTCATATTACACAGTCACATCTTCACACTCTGCTTACAATAGCCTCTTTATATAACATGTTCGTTTTCTTTTGACCGTCAATATAGTTTTTTCCCCTTTTCTCTGCCCCCCCCCTCGCTTTCTGTTTCATGAGTCACTCTGGGAAATTCCCAACCTCGCTTGCACTCACTCACTCACTCATACTCTCTCTCTCTCATCTCACACAAACACACAGACTCCCCTCTCCCTCACCACAGGTGCAGCATTCTCTTTGCCTCACCCCATTCCTTTAAAGAGCCATCAAACCAAAAATCCACACAGCAAGCCACAGAACCAAACAAATGCTACAGTGAGCAAATAAATGCATGAATAGCATCATTACTGTTAATCCAGCACCTCTGGAAGGGCTCTCTCAGGACATGGGCATGTCTAATAAACACGTGTATGTAATAAACATGTAATAAACGCGTAATAAACATGAGTAAGTCAAAATAAGGTAACACAACAAAACATACTGGGAAAAATAAGACATAACACTTCAAATGTGCCACAACTACTGACAAGCATCACCCGAGACCTCATGATACGATATTATCTTGGATTAAATTTTTTCCCCTAAGATTCATTTCTGATATTTGGGTGGGTTTATGAACCAAAAATAACCCTGATTGATTTATTTTATGGACAAATTATCCAATCTCTCTTCATCCTTTTCCAAATAGGTCTCGCTGCTATGCCTGTACACACTGAACGTGCCATTTATCCAGGCGACAATAACTCAGAACATGTGTATAACTGGCTGTAGCTTGCACGGCAGATGGTGAAAATGCGACATTATTTTATTCCCTGTCTGTTCATTTTTTCCAACCTTCTGGCAACAACTTGAACTCCCTGTCCTCTCGTCTTGGCATGGCCGCACCCAAGAAGCCGTAGCAGCTAATAGAACTTTTTCACAAACACTAAAAGGATCTGAATCTTTAGAAGCGGCAGAAACCGAGCTATGAACAAACCTGCTTTCACTATATAACCATATATATATAGTAACGCAATTTCAATCCTCTGTATGTCTTAATATATAATAATATATAATAATTATATATATATATATATATATATATATATAATATTATAAATATATATAATAAATATATAATAATTATAAATATAATAAAATATTTTATATTTTATGGGTTATTTTTTTAGGTCACACTGTCCGTACTTACTGTATATGCTTGTGTAAGTAAGTATGTTAGTGTGGTTGCTGAAAGACTCAAGGGGACAATGGACGACAAATCAGAGAGGGACGTGCTGTTATTCCCACAGCTAAGCGTGGACAGTTGAGCAGCGTGATCTGCTGTACCTACTCAGCTGGAATGAAATGATGAAAATGTACTAGATGTTTACATGAACCAATTGTTACATGAAACTCAATTTCTCATCTGCTTTGCCAGTTGCTAAGTCTGCTATCAATACACGACCACTTGGCTTTGGCTTTAGGCTCGGCTTTCCCTGTAGTACTCTTTGCTGCAAGGCGTAGAATGCAGTTATACAGTGCATTGCGTCTATTTTTGTAAGAACAGGCAATACAGGGGCTGTGTAGCTTAAAAGATCACACACAAGTTCAAAATTAATCCAAGACAAATATAGAATATGAGCAATTTGAAAAACTGCATTCACGTCCCCATGCTACGTTTCTTTCTGGCCTATACATGTATACTTATACGTACATGAGATGGGGGCTTGATGTTCTAATTGGGTGCCCCGTACTGTGCCAGATGTGACCACCCATGTTTGAAACTGAGCAACTGAGTGCAACTGAGCAATCATGGCAGCCCTAAAGCAAATACAATGCCTCAACCAACAGCGCTTAGCATGCCACTGGATTTCATAGAGCTACAGTTACCAGTGACTGGACACACCCCCTCAGCCCTGCTTATGGCTTATGAGTGTATGACTCAAATGAAAGCAACTCAGTTTCGAAGTGAATACTCTCAGAAATCTTACACATTAGCTGCAGGCCTCACAACGACATCTTTAACTTACTCAGATATTCCAAAACTGGCCACGCTAACCTGAAATGTGTGTTCTACATCCAAATGCAGCATCTGACGGTTAGCGCTACATCGCCGGCGTCATCTGTGTCACCTGAGGAAGCCCCTTTTCTGTGTTTGACTCCAATGCACACAAGCACATGTTCCCAATTACCTTTGATGTCCAGGTGTAGGATGCGTCTCTTGTGCAGGTGCTCTAGCGCCCCCAACACCTGGTTCAGGTAGTGCAGGGAGAGATCCTCGGGTAGGCGTCCCCTCTCCTTTAGCAACTGCCCCAGAGAGCCTGAGGGACGAGGTAATGCATGGTTATGCATGTGTTCAGCCAAACAAAACATCCTGATGTAAACCAAGTCATTCAGAATCTCATCAACTTGAAATCAGTCAGCTGTAGCTGCTGTTTCCAATCACCACCACTGTAAACAGGTCAGTAGGTGTGTCCACCATGCACCACTGGACATCAAAACCCTCTGAATGACTGAATCCATGCCTCGTCATACATAGTGGGCATGCTACTTCAGCCCCCCAGTGAGGCAATTCAGCCGAAGCTTACAGAACGCCATCTCTAAAATGTAGGCATGCGACCGTGTGCTGCCCTCACCAGGTTTGAGGTCCATGAAAAGGATGACGGATCGACCTTCTCGGACAAATCCAAAGAGTTCCACTATATGAGGAGCCTGGAGGGCACTCCACGAGCCCACCTCCTCACTGGTGAAACTTTTCAGCGCCACCTATCGAACCGAAAGAGTTAGACGTTAGGGTATATCCCATATATCCACACAAATCCCTACAACCATACAGTCCTATGGTAAAATCAGGGTGTACTTTTTGTTGATTTTCATAAACATGAAGTTACATAACAGCTGGTCTGCTGAAAAGTCTCTTCCCTGAATATATTACATTTCAAATAAATCAAGTGTGCACTGATATTCGAGGACACATGCCACTTTTAAGCTTGTTCTTCACGCCATTTGACCCAACATCTGCACACGACGTTCATGCTTACCTTTTTGGCAGCGCACACAAAGCCGCTGGATTTGTCTTTGATGCTGTAGACGTCTCCGTATGAACCCTGCTTTAATAAATCACAGACTTCATAATCCATTCCCTCCCGGTATTCATATTTTTCAGCGCGCAGTTCCTGCAGGAAGAGAGCAAAGAGCGATGCAAGTTAATCATTATGGAAATAAAGTGTAGTGAAGTCAGCCTGAGCTGTCATCTCCAGTTAAAAGCATGATGTAATCAGATAATGGTTTTTCTCATTACCAGTTCAAAAAGAAATTCTGCTGAAGTCCATATTTTAATTTGACCAATACGTCAGAAAATGTTGAGACACAAAAAGCCAAGTCAATTTTAAATGTATGTCTCAGGCAGGGATGGACATAGGACAATATTTATCAGTGCTGTGGAAAGTATCAACACCCTACGTCACACTGTTAGCAGTCCTTACAGAACAGTCTGGACGTCTGGAAATTTCATTACAAAGAGAGCAAACTCGTGTGTAACTGGATTTAGGGCCGTGTATTATGTAAGCACCTCAGCTTCATGCAGATGGCGCTGCACGAGGATGACAGGGCTATAAATCCCTTTGAGGGGTGAGCGACGGGATCCATAGATTGAGAGGAGGTGCTACAGTGCAGGGAATGTCTCGTTCCATGTGTGGAAAACGCTCCAGAGCAGATGTTAATGATTGGCTAAAAGGAGTGACTGCATGTGGGCGTGGCCAGAGATTGTAGTGTGAAGGAAGTAGCTTAATCTGCAGGTGTATGGTAGTGTACGGTCATATGGGTCTACCAGCAGTGGCTAAAATCCCAGTCTACAGGGAACCCTCTTTGGAATTGTGCCAGAAAAGGCCCAACTGGGCAATTCTTTGGTGCTAGTGTCTGAACACGGATGTGGCTACATCCAGAAACTGGTCCAGTACACGCCAAATCCAGCCACAGCTGTTATTGGTGCTCGTGGAGGTGTTACACGCTATTGGTTACGTTTCAGTCACAGGTGTTACAGGTAATCATAGTGTATGATGCTATTTTGGTGGCACCAAATAATTAGACATGATACTAGTCGTGTCTCAAAAAGACATCTTGTCTTAGTATTGTGATATTACAGATTTATGATATTTGCCACCCTTACTGTTAAAACTGCAGCCGCAGCAAAGCACTACGCCGTAGCTGGCCTCTCGGTTCATTTGTACTAAAACGGCCTTCCTCAAAAGTGTCTTTCGTAACAAGGTGAAAGAGCCGCAGCACCTCTCCAGAGTTCATACGAGCCGAGCTGAGTGAGCGAGCGGTGCCGCGCGGGCCCTACTTGCAGAAAGTGAACACGCAGTTCTATTAATGCTCATCTGTTTGTGTGGCGCGTGTGAGGAAACTCCCGTAAGCAGAACTAGGCTACTGAGGTAAACGTGAAACTTCAGAGCGCTGAAAAACAGGAAATCGGCCGCCACAAAGTCAACTTGTAGCTGTTCAAAACATGCATGTGTTCGTGCCTATATTAACCAGAGATGTTTTTATCGATGTATGTTTCACTCTCTCTGTATTAGTATGACTACTGTATGTGACTCATTCACTCATGGGTTCAAACAGGTATCTGAGCGCGCACTCGCTCGGTTATTCAGCTGTGCAGTCATGTATGTAGTCCTATCAGGCTGTGACTGCAGTACCAAACGAGAAGGCGATGCGATTGATGTGTTTCACTTGTCAGCCATTCTCTTTCGGGATGACGTATCAAGCGTGTTACTTTACACGCATGTGATGTTACGTGTTTTGCCTGAGCGTGAGAAGCACTTAATCCCTACGTCTCTTGCTCAAAGCCATAACTGCATTGTCAATTACCGCCAGGATGTTTATATACCTTTACTGGGAGTCACTTCATCATCAGCAAATTACTAGGCGGGTGATGTTGAGCTGGATCGCACTGAATTATGGGAAACTTTTAGATGTTTTTATTCCACCAACATTAAAGTTTTAAAGACCTACTGTGAATTGGCATCATGTTTTGGATTTAAAATAATGTTAATATTTATATATAATAATATATATAATATATAATACATATAATAAATAATTATACGTATATTTAGTCGTTAAAACTCAAAATGTCTTTTTTTTCCTGGTACATTTACAGTGAATTATTGGCCACCGGATTGGAATACTCTTATAGCAGTACAGATGTTTGTAGAAAAGGAGGAGATCACTCTATTTTCGATATAGCTTATTAATTTCAGTGCTCAGCAGAATTCATCTTCATCACAGTAGTCTTGTGGTCTAGTTCGCTGTTTCTAATTCGGAATATTCCTGTTATTTACATAGCTTTAGGCTTAATGTTCAATAACTTACTGTTCTACACTACACAGCCGAGTCATTTTATTATGACCACTTCCTACTTTCGATGATGGCAGCCCGTAGCTCATGAAGGAAGTCGCCCATTCATGGCATTCCCTGGGCCCACTCATGCATGTGGAAGGCACTCTCGACCGAGTTGGGTATAAATCCATTCTTGCAGCTCACGTACACCCATACACGCTGATCGCCTTCCCTTGGCCGGATGGGATCGTCCAGCAAGACAATGCAACATGTCACATAGCTAGATATGTCCGTCATTGGTTGGAGGTGCAGGACCAGGGCGTTCGAGTACTACTCCGACGGCCTAATTCCCCAGACTTAAAGCCTACTGTGGGGACAACCTCGACTGCCGTGTTCACTCATCCTCATGCACCCTCCAGCAGCTGTGGGATGCACTGCAGTCAGCATGGCTTGTGATACCTGTGACAACCTACCAGGGCCTTACCGAGTCACTCACAGACCCTATAGCTGCCGTTTGTGCTGCACACAGCAGTCACTCTAAATATTAGCAGGTGGTCATAATAATGTGACTCGACTGTGTATAGTGTATATAGTATAATGTACACAGTTTGGAAGATGTAGGGTATAGATGGGCCAGAAAGACATTAGAAATGCAGAGACCTGTAAATGGACACCTGTGTTCTAGAGTATAACTCCCATCATGCACTGGTACATGGTAGTTCCTTAATAATCACCTCATTAAAGAGAATCCCCTCATTTATGTTGCTCTTCTCATGTTCTTCGTCCTCATCCTCCTCTCTGTCCTCCTCCGGCTTGACCATTTCTCTGACAAAGGGTGTGGCGTAAGAGCGCTCGGCATGTGTGACATAGTTTCGGAGTCCCTGTACAGCCAGGCTACAGTCTGTCTCGCTGATCAGCTCCTGAGAACTCTCACACGAACTCTGGACATAACTCTCACAGGACGACTGGATTGGATCCCAGAGGTGTGCGGAAGACAGGGGAGTGCTGTGGAGGTCCAGGTGAGAGGAGTAGGATGGTCGTGCTGTCTCCTGAACAGACAGGCTCTCTGTGCTAACCGCGGTGCTACTTCTACTGCTATAGGATCTGCTGCTGGTGCTGCTGTAGATACAGTCTCCCACCTGAAGCAAGGATAAGATGACACGGAGGTCAGGTACAATGCTCAGCGAGGTCATTTCAATGTAATGAACTCATATAAGTCCATGGAGGCATTTCTAGATACACTAAAGCTGGTCCCACCTCTCCACTGTCCTGTTCCGGGACGCCGGTCAGTCTCCTTTCTCTCACTCGCTCACTCCCTCCGTCCCTCTGCTGGCCCTCCCTCTCTCCCTGCCTCCGCCGCTGTCTCTTTCGGCGCTTCTTTCGGGGCCGGCGGCGAGAGGCCGACCCCTGGGTACAGGAGAGGGGAGTGCTGAGGTCACTGTAGGTGACATTTTTGTGTCTGAAAAGAAACAGAACCGACGTTTAGGGAACATGAACAAGGCCTACGTCTAACGTGTGATTCAGGGAATAGGTAACAGGCCATCAGGCTTTTACCTGCTGTTGGGACAGAATTCCTGCGAGTCCTGGGATTCACCTGTAGCAAGGCAGAAAGGTCCAGCAGAGGTGAGTCTTTTGTGTCTCATGCAACACCAATTCAATTCTGTCACAGATGCCCCTTCAGTTCTACTACGAGTCGATGTAGATGTACACAACTGAACATGGTACTAAGTCACCCCAAACCTCAGTACTTACACTCTGCCTGGGCAATAATGGATGGCTTCTCTATCCCCAGAGGGCCTGTCCCCACATGCTTGGCTGTTCCATGAGAGATAACCTTCAGAAGGTATTTGGAAAGTTGGTCTGTCTGACACATCAGACTATCAAGCTTGACACTTTCACAAGCAGTGTTGGCTGCTTGCGGTTCCGGTGTGGGGTCGAGGCAGGTAGGAGTCTTGAATTTTGTGTCTGTGGACATGGAGAAAGGCCTGGTGGAGTTCAAGATTCTCTGTGCCACTGCCATCTTTCAGAGCCTGTGAAGGAAACACACATGGACACGAATGATCAGCAAGATGATTGGTAAGAACCTGATGCTATGATATGATTCAATATACTGTGATATTAGCAGATCTCTGAGATATTTAGACTTATTCAATCTAATTTTAGGATTAGCATTAGCGGTGAACTCTTACGCTAGTTGTTTACATAGGAGAGCACGTGGCTGTTACTGTGGTACACTTGATACAGTATCACAAAACAAAATATTCTGAGGTAGAAAGCAATAACTCGCTCCGAAGTGGGTGGAGCCCTTCCTCCAGTCATGGAATATGGTCACATGTGATCAACTGAGATCACCACTGGGACTCATAGAAATCCCAGGTATATCTGTTACCTGCGGCTTATGATCAGATCACTCAAGATGTCAAGCACTCACGCTAACCAGGTCTCCCTGTAATCACATGATGGAACTAAGGTAGTAAACTGAAGGCTAGTACAACGGTGGTTACGCAGAGACATCCATCTGAGGTGACACTAACACACGCCATTAGCTCTGGAGGAGAAAGACAGCTGTCAATTCTGGTCCTAGCATTTAGCTGGGAAAAAGGGAGGACCACTGTACCCAACCAGAGAGAGAGAGAGCGAGGCCACAGATGGCTGTGGCAACACCAAGGACCAAAGACCAGTATCTCACACTCATCAGGATTGGTTAGAATGACCACAGCGCACAATAAACAATTTTGTGAGGGTTCGATGGCTCATTTGCATATTAAAGCATGCAAACTGAGATCTATTAAACTGCCATCCACAACTGCTCAGTGAGCAACACCGCCTCACACCTGGCCTTTTTAACCGCTGCTGGTCACGGTGACTTACAGGGTCCGGTATTGTCTTTCACACCCAGGAGCCGTTATTAAAAACCCATTTAGTTGGAATGACAGCTGATTTGTTAATCTCCTGCGAACTTTGTACCTGCAAGGACATAAACGTTGAAGACAGCTCGCATTGTGTCCGTCAAACAAAGCACAAACAGGTCTCTGTTCTCCAAGCTTGTCCTCAAGTAGTGGAGGGTGTTTGTGTTGGGCCGAGCCGGGAGAAAACGGAATATGATGAAACTTGATCATCAAGGTGCTTATCACAGCTGGGGAGGAGGACCCAGCACCTCAGGGCTAGTTTGATGAGAACTCGGAGCTGATGAGGAAGTTGCTGACTGGCTAAAGTAGAGAGGCTGGTTTAGACTCAGGCCTCAAGGGTGGAATATGATACAAGCTATCTGGCAGCGTCATTTGAATAAGTGTTGAAAAGGCAGATCGACCGAATGTACTCCTCCAATCCTGAGACCTTTCGTACTCTTGTACTCTACTGATGTTTAAACACTGGTATTGGACAAGTAGCCAAAGCACGTTTAACGTCCGAATATTACCGCTTCTGACATTGGTACCAAACCCTATGAGTCAATAGTCACCCAAATCTGTCCTGTATATTCGCCCTCCAAAACCGTCTCTCAACCAACTGGAACCGCGACAAGAGATCAAGACACAGTATGATTACAAGTAAACCATAAAATGAACAAAACTTCACTGTGTAGATGAAAGCAGGGTGCAGCTGTTTTACCCAACAGGTGTTGACTATGGACTCAAATGTATGGACAAAAAGGAAAGAAACTGTTATAATATCACGCTCAAATAATAAATTATTTAAAGATGTTTATAATTTTAGATAGTTTTCCCATAAGGTTACATGTTAACTAAGACATAATATTTTAACTGCAAGGTTGAGAGGATGTTACAGATTATACAGGCTACAGATTATATGGTAAAAATGAAGAACATTGATAACGCAACAGCCAAAAGATGTTGTATTGTTGTTGCTGAGATCCGAGATGAAAGGACAAGTAGGTAGGAACAAATAATTCTAGCTGCATGACTGGAGTGCATGGGAAGGCTAGCTTAATTGGCGTGCATGTGAATGCTAGCTTGACTGGAGTGCATGTGAATGCTAGCTTGACTGGCATGCATGTGAATGCCAGCTTGACTGGCGTGCATGTGAATGCTAGCTTGACCGGAGTGCATGCTTGCTTGACCGGAGTGCATGTGAAGGCTAGCTTAATTGGCGTGCATGTGAATGCTAGCTTGACTGGAGTGCATGCTTGCTTGACTGGAGTGCATGTGAAGGCTAGTTTGACTGGCGTTTATGTGAATGCTAGCTTGACTGGCGTGCATGTGAAGGCTAGCTTGACTGAAGTGCATGTGAATGCTAGCTTGACTGGCATGCAAGTGAATGCTAGCTTGACCGGAGTGCATGCTAGCTTGACTGGCATGCATGTAAATGCTAGCTTGACTGGTGTGCA
This sequence comes from Prochilodus magdalenae, assembly GCA_024036415.1. Taxonomy (NCBI): domain Eukaryota; kingdom Metazoa; phylum Chordata; class Actinopteri; order Characiformes; family Prochilodontidae; genus Prochilodus; species Prochilodus magdalenae. Next base: position 176,496 of record JAMWET010006282.1, read on the forward strand.
TGTGAATGCTAGCTTTACTGGTGTGCATGCTTGCTTGACTGGAGTGTATGTGAATGCTAGCTTTACTGGTGTGCATGCTTGTTTGACCGGAGTGCATGTGAATGTTAGCTTGACCGGAGTGCATGCTTGTTTGATTGGAGTGCATGTGAATGCTAGCTTGACTGGCATGCATGTAAATGCTAGCTTGACTGGCGTGCATGTGAATGCTAGCTTGACTGGCATGCATGCTTGCTTGACCAGAGTGCATGTGAAGGCTAGCTTGAGTGGAGTGCATGTGAATGCTAGCTTGACTGGCGTGCATGTGAAGGCTAGCTTGACTGGAGTGCATGTGAATGCTAGCTTGACTGGCATGCATGTGAATGCTAGCTTGACTGGCATGCATGCTTGCTTGACTGGAGTGCATGTGAAGGCTAGCTTAATTAGAGTGCATGTGAATGCTAGCTTGACTGGCGTGCATGTGAATGCTAGCTTGACTGGCGTGCATGTGAATGCTAGCTCACCACAACCTTTACTGCATGTTTACAGGGTCTACCAAGACTAGCTGGGTTTACCAAGAAGACCATGGCAGGCACAGACTGACATTCACTACAGCGGAGTGGTTTTGCTCTTCTTCTTATGATTCTGCTCACTTCTGTTATTGTGGCACGCTGAAAAAAACATGCTTGTTGTTTTTTTTGTGTCAGGTGGTTGCACATGGATAAAACACACAGTGGGCATTTCAGATTTCCTCTTTTGACAACATTTGTATTGATAAAACCACTTTTAGTTTGCAGCCATCTGATACATTTGAATCCTGCCAGTTCAAAGCAGCGATGCACGGCGGTATCAGAATAATTTCAGAATCAACTGCTTAAAAAGTCATCGGACAGAAGTTATATTTGATTGATACTTTGAACCAATTTTAGTTGATGTATTTATTGTTACTTGGAGGAGCAGAACATGTAGGTGACATTGGGTTACTTTTAGGTGTGCTACGATACACTCAGCACACAATTCGATTTAATTCACAATATTCAGGCCTACTATTCAGCACTACTACAATATTCTGCACAATACAAGGAACCCTAAGATAACCTTAGCCCTAACATATTAGATGTCAGAAGTATTTAATGTTTACTTTACTAGTAGTAGAAATTAGGGATTTAATCTACATCTAAAACTGTCTGCAGGCTGTCTGGAAACATATGACCGTTCGTTGCAATTAAGGTGGCCCAATATGGCAAAAAATAGGTTATGATGATGATTAAATACGGTTATGGGGCCCACAATATGTCTCACAATATTTTGACACAATGCACAAGTAATGCAAGACCTCAGAACTACTGTGTACGATCAATTTCACATACTGCAATGCACTAAATTTAATTTAACAGACTTAATTTTGCTCTCTTTGTGATTAATCCTACGGTTGGTTGCTGATTTTTTACCAGGATCTGCTCAGAGAATTTATGGTTATAGCAATAAAACGTCAACACCTTGCCCACCTATAATTGCAACTGCACTTCATGTTTCAGGTACCGAAGTCTATTTGATTGGGGCGCAGCTCACTGTATCAGTGAGCATCATGGAGTAAATGCAGAAGGTTTTGGCTTATTATTATTATTATTAGAAATGATTAATTAATATTTCAATCAGCTCGTGGTGCTGACATGGGCCTAGATTACAGAGTCCAGGAGGGCAGAGCGTAGAAGTGCTTACAACATGTTGCATCAGAGAGCTGTCACATGACCCAGTTAGCCTTTGTTTGCTCGCTCTCTTTCAAGCGTACTCTCTCTCTCTCTCTCTATTTCTCTCTCTCTCTCTCTCTCTTTCTTTCTCTCTCTCTCTCTTTCTCTCTCTCTCTCTCTCTCGCACACTCACTTTATCTCCTCCTCCTCCTCCTGCTCTTCCCTCACCATCCCTCCCTGTCTTCCCATCCTCATTTTTCCTTCCCTCTCTCACTCCCTCTGTCTTTCTCATGCATACTTCTAAGCTAAGAGAAAACAGGCCTCAGTTTGAAGGTGACATCATGTGAGAGTGGGCCTGCCAAGCCTGAGCTGGCTTCAGAAAGCTGAATCCTCCATTTTGATCCCTCTTAGCTAGGCGGTTGGTGACATCATCAAAGTGCTTCCTGAGCAAGAGGAAGCATTTGCAGCTCAACGTGGCTGAACACTGTGCTTCCAGTCCAAAAAAAATTCTAAAAGAGAGGGATTGCAATCTGACAGCGTATTTTATTCAGTATACTATTAAATAAACTGGATTTTATGTCAGATATAACAAAGTTTGCATTTGCTGGCTGAGTGGAGGACGGTAGCAGAACTAAAAATAAGCTCATACCTCAATATGCTGTTTTGACAGCATGCAAAACATGCAAATCACAACTATCCACCTTAAAACATGACTCTGTGAATCCGGCAGCCGCCCTTTACTCTCACACCATAATTAATATCACGCTCATGTCAATCGGCTTGCCTTTGAGTTACATTAAGACCTACTAGCACAATGTTTTTACTGAAGGACCAAAGACAAGCTTCCGTAAAGGGTGTGGCCGATCTCTCAGTGAGACGGAATCCAGGACCAACTATCTGCAGGTGACCATGGACCAGCTTCAGCCCCCTTAAATGTCATCCCACAACTCCTGTCCAAATCCAAGTGAAGGTGTACCCTTAGAGCGATATCTAAACATGGCACTGACCAATCACCTACCATCTAAGCATGGCACTAACCAATCAAGCCAGCGGCCATCTTTCTCTGTACTTGTCCTTTCGCTAACTTCACAAACTGTGTGTCTGCTCAGGCTCAGCTGTGCCTGGACTTGAAGATGAACCCGAAAAAATGGAGGGAATTACCCAATTAGCATTACAGAGCTGCAGACAAGACAAACCAGACAGAAGACAAATTCAAAAGAGCACCATGCGAACTGTGCAAGGTTCAGTGCCCTCGTCTGTGCAGAGCAACACTGCCATTTTGGATTATGTTAATATTAGGATATTTATTTGGAGCATTAACTGAGAAATTAGGGTTTTTAAAAGCAGCCAAGCGAGCTATAACAAAGTATGCACCGCCGTTCAGAGATGCCAGAATTGTTTACTGGGAAACGGCATACAAGGAAGTCGTTAATAGGACTTAATTGCGTGCAGTATGTGGAATAATATGCATACAAATGGGCGTGTTTGTGAAGTTTCATACCATTAGAGAGAAAAGGCATTAGGAGAATTGCAAATGCTCTGGTAGCGATGAACTTCAGAGCGTCAGTTGAGACCGAGGAATCGTGACAACCCAACCAAAGAGTGATTCCAAGACGATTTCTGCAATAGCCAATTAGCCAGACTGGACTAAACCCATAGACCACATATACAGGAGGGAACGCAGCATGCAAAGCCAGCTGGACTGCTAATGCAATACTGCCACTGATGTAAATCTCTGATGTAAGCCAGCCGTCCTCTCCCTCCGGTCTAACTCCATTTTTCTCTCCATTCAACTTCCTGCTACTGTGAGGTGTGTAGCAATACGGGCTCACACATGT
>JAMWET010006282.1:185000-195000 GCA_024036415.1 Prochilodus magdalenae
GCCATAGTAAAACCTTGAACTTTTGGAAATGCCAGCTTCCACATAGGGATCATAGTCTGGAATCTGTTCAGCGTCTGTGTCCAAAACCCATTTCGACTGGACTTTTACCTGAAGTCCATCTTTTAATGACCACAACAATGCCTTAATTCTCTTTATTTTATTAGAACCATTCGTTTTTATCCAAAACCGTCATAATCAATCAGCATTAAATGTGTCAGTACAGATTGATTGATTATAATTTTAGCATATTTTGAGTGTAACTCAAAAACGCCAGCTAGTACCACCAAACGCAGCTTCGAACAGTTGCACACACTTAAAATCAAATGCCAAAAACAGTCGACCTCACTGCACACAATATGTGTTTTGCTAGTGACAATTCATAAGTTTACAAACTGGGGGATCAACCTGCTCACCATGTGGGCATAAGGGGCAGGGATGCAGTCTCACTTCCTGCTTTATTTATATATATATATATATATATATATATATATATATATATATAATAATTAAAATTTTATATATATATCTATCTATATATATATATATATATATATATATATATATATATATATATATATATATATATATATATATATATATATATATATATATATATATATATATATATATATATATATATATATATATATATATACATATATAAAAATAATTAAAATTGCAATTATAATTTTCTTATATAGTATTAAGTGTTAATTTAGGGGTTACTGTTGTGGACGTTAATGCCTTAAGAGTTAATATACTGTGGGGCCACAGTTTGAACTAATCCTGCACAATGGTGCAAATATCCCATTATGGTTGGTGTAGCTTAGCAGCTAACACCACTACCCTCCAGGAAGCCACCACCACATGGGAGACTGGGGTTCGACTCCCGGTCTGGGTGCTCTGCTACATCAATAAGAGTCCTTGGGCAAGACTCCTAACACTGCATTGGGCTACCTGTAATATGATCAGCCTTGTAAGTCGCTCTGGATAAGAGCGTCAGCTGAATGCCATAAATGTAAATGAAAATTATATGTTAAACAGAAACAGAATTGTCCAAAATTACTTGGAATAAAATGTCGCAAGTCTAGTAGCTATACTAAGATATTTAGTTTTATTTGTTTATTTATTTTTTATGCAGTCTCTGTGTAGTCAGAATATGTTGTTCAGAACAATGGGCAGCAGCACATGGCAGAACGTCTGGGGTTACATTACAGCTAACACTAACAAAACAAAGGCTAAGCTTGTTATTAATATTTTATTATACTAACAAGAAGTGATTATTTATAGGCTGTTAATTTTTGCAATTTATTAAACCTAAATCCATTACAACCATATGGAAGAACCACGTCAGCTAACAGGGCTCTCCTTTTTTTCTTGAGTTTAAGCAGAACCTCTGCCTGGTGTTACCACATAATCAGCCATGTTGAAACGGGCTGTGAGGAGAAAGGAGGCCGGAGCCACAGATTTTGATCAAGAGGATTTGCATTGGTCGATGCTAATACTGGGGCATGACTAGACCACAGGAGCTTGCATACAATGTCATACAAGCCTAACACACCTGTCTTGTAGACAAGAACAATTATGCAGTGACAGAAACAGCACAAACCCGGGCACGAATCCAGGAACATAAATGCTCTTGCTTTAAGACTATGTCTGTGAGTATGTATTGCCTGGAAGCATGAGACAGCAGCTTTGTAGAGCTGCTAGGTAAAGAGGGTGTATCCGACAGCAAGTGAGGGAAGGTAATGAATGTGAGCAATAAGAGGCACCACAGATCGTCAGATAGACAAGCATGAGTAAATCCAGGCTTTCCCACACTACTAATAAAGAGACACCAAGAGAAAAACACACTCCCATGCATATTTGGTCCCTTGGGCCATTAAACACTTAAACACACACACACACACACACACACACACACACACACACACACACACACACACACACACACACTCACACACACACACACACACACACTCACAGACACTCAAACACACACACACTCACACACACTCACAAACACTCACACACACTCAAACACACACACACGCACATACACACACACACTCACACACTCAGACACACACACTCACTCACACACACACATACACACACACACTCACACGCACACATACACTCAAACATACACTCACACACACTCAAACACACACACACACACTCACACATACACTCACACACACACGCACGCACATACACACAAACACACACACACACTCACACAGACACTCACTCACTCACTCACTCACACACACACACAAACACACTCCCAAACACACACTCACAGACACTCATACACACACACACACACACACCAATTCACTCATTTACACACTCTCACACACACTTATACACTCACAGACACACTCACTCACACACACTCACACACACTCACAAACACTCACACACACACACGCACATACACACACACACTCACACACACACATACATTCACACACACACTCACTCTCACAAACACTCACACACACACACACTCTCACAAACACTCACACACACACACACACACACACACACACACTCACACACACTCACAAACACTCACACACACACAAGCACATACACACACACACTCACACACATACACACACACACTCACATGCACACATACACTCAAACATACACTCACACGCACGCACGCACATACACACACACACATACAAACACGCACACACAAACACGCACACACACACACACACATTTCAGAACTCAACACACACATGCTTCAAACACACACACTCACACAAACACAGACATCTGAACTCACAATGACAACACACACACACTCACTCTCACACACACACAACACTCACAACATGGCCGAGCCACACATCACATCGAGATCACACACACACATACGGGACACACTCAGCTCAAAGTCACACACACACACACACTCACAGACACACAAACACTCACAATCACACATACATTCACACACACACTCACACACACACTCACTCTCACAAACACTCACACACACACACGCACATACACACACACACTCACACACACACATACACTCACACATACACTCACACACACACACGCACGCACGCACATACACACAAACACACACTCACACACACAAACACTCTCACACACACACACACACACACACACACACACACACACATACACACACACACACACACACACACACACACACACACACATTTCAATCATTCCTCATGCTTCCTTGACCACTTGTTCATGATCTGAACCCAATGAAATTGACACTGTTGTCCTGGAACATGGCCGAGCAATCGAGATCGGGACAGCAAAAGTCCATCTGATTACCTAATCATTCAGGTGGCCAGCTGAGCATCGACCAGACCAACTGAAGCAACCCCAAGGGACACTTTGCAAAATGGGTGCATCGTTTTATGCACTTCCCTTTTAACCCTGATGTCCCCATCGCTCTGAAGTAGGTCTCAACCATGGCCTGTCTCCACTGATTCAGAGTCCGATCCTAATGCTCTCCAGCAAACCGAACCCTGCTTTACAACTAGCCTCACTAGTACGTGTTTTCCAGTCCCAATCCTATGAGGTACAGTCGAGCGGAAAGGCTCTTACTTTCACTATTAAGCACATCCGGAAGTTCCATTGTCTAAGTTTTATCATCATCCGGCTTACGGAGTGTTTACCCCTTAGAACCCCACAGCCATGCTTTGTAGGCCGTTTTGCTTTGCTCAGTTTGCATAAAGCTTCATAAGTCAGACAAGGGTCACTTACAAGCACAACATATAGGTGCATCATGCCTGTAGGTTAACCCTTACCTAACTTACGAAGCATGGGACAGAGTCTTGCAAACTGCCAACAAAGTATAGGTGTGGGGTTCTAGGGGTTAAGTGATGTGTGGTCATTCAAGCCATCCGGTCATTCAAGATTTCTTTCCACATTTTTCCTACAGTGAGATACTCCACTGTTTTTCCAGGTTTTCATAATGAGCTGGACAGTTCCGAACCCAATTCCATGTTTTCTTTGCTAGATGGAGGCCTGTAATGTGACCCTTTTGGCAAAACCAACATCTTTTGTTTTGTGTACATGTTAAAAAAAAATATTTATGTGTGAAATTATTAATAATATATATGTACATGTAAGTACCTACACAACAACAACAACAATAGTGTCCCAAATTTTTTATAAGTTATCCATTTAGTAATAATAATTATTACATAAAATCATAAAAGGTAATTCCAGGACATGTTTCCGTTGTTTTTCACTAGGTTCTCTACAAAGTCAAGCTTGAAAATGTCTAAAACACACACATACACACCCACATACACATAGACACACACACACAAACGGGGCAGTGAGTCATCGACGCCCCCGCAGATGTGCAGGATGCTTAAGGTCTGAGTAAGTGTGCTTTGAGCTCTATAGCTGCAGCCTATTAGAACCTAAAGCCCGACTGGTCATTCGAGTGTGCCCCAAATCCAGCCCCGCCACCCACCAAATGACCTCAGGCTCTACAGATTAAATGCTCTGGGACATTTCAGTCACATGAATGGACACACATTTAGCTGCCACCCACATAGATTCCCGGATCTGCTGAACTCATTAAGTTAAACGAACCTTTATCAGCATTTAAAGATAAACTGTGCAAACTTGTTTATGCTGGGAGGGACAGTTGAGTGAAGGAACTCTCACACTGCTCTGTGCTTTGTACACTTCAACACGGAAAATCTTTTGTAGCTAACTAACTAAGGCGGTGTTTTATGGTACCTATGAACCGTATGGCTGCTATGCACTGATACTGGCTTGCCAAGTTTATTCGAAAGCCACACGTTTGGTTCAATCATTAAAATATGGTTTATTTATTGTCACAATTATACATACTAATGCTTTTTCTAGATTTTGTAGTTACATAGAACCGAACTTTCCCCTTCTAAATAATACTAAATAACACTTTATGATACTGTGTGACAATTACATAGCCAACCTTAAGATCCAGAATGTTTTTAAAAATCTACAGTACAGGTATATTAAGGAAGTGCATGCAGTTCCTAGGGATATTATGAAAATTAGTGAATTATGGCACACCTGGTGCACAAACGTGTCTTTCAAAGAAGCCCTCCTTCCCAAAAAGCCCAGGGTGCTATGACTGGTCACCTCGCCCAGTCTGTTTGGCTCAACCACCGGAGTGGCATCCTGCTACCACACCACTATGGCTGTTCTTACATCTTGAAGGTCAAGCAAAACAAGTTGGTAGACCTGATTCACCGTCACAAACTAGACTTAAGCAATAGTTATTTTTTACTTTGGGTGTGTTGTGAGGGGGTACCAAGCGTGCTAGTAGGCAGCCAATAAGGGTTGTGTTACGAGATGACATCACAGTGTAACAGAGAAAAGGGCTGGAATTCCCACATGGCGTTTTAGGCAGCTGAGAAAAGTGGCTTCTATGGGAAAGAGTTTTTACCTCTGGTGCATATCTAAGCTCATAGTGCAGACATTGTGAATATGCAGAGTGGCACATAATGCTAACCATTTTAGCCTCAAGGATAGAAAAATGAATGCACTGGTAGAAACCAGACTTTAACTGAAGTAATATGTAAACTTATAAAAGTCTCAAAAGGTATACACACATCTTTCTTTCTACCTGCCTTTTTTTTAACTTCAACAAAGCTTAATTTTTTTAATTAAAAGCTTAAAATAAAAATTCTATATACAATTTTTTACACTAAGCATTTGATGCTAAACCTTTCAGTGCAGGAATTTTCTGCCTGCTGTGGCAACATCTAGTAAACAGAACAGCCACTAAGGACACCTGTTTATGCTTCGGAGCTATAAATACAACATGGACACAAAGCCATATACAGTTCGCAATGTGGACTATGGCCATGCCAGTCATTACACTGACGTTCACGTTCCAAATCCACTAAACAGCAGAAATATTACGGCTTGGAATCTACATTCATTAGGCATGCACCTACACAATGCCTTTGACTGATGCATCCACTATAAAGGCAATGATGTGTTTCAACAAATGCAGTGCCCCTCGGCAAGTCTGTGGGCACATCTCCATAACTTTTTATTATACTGAAGCCTAGTCCTGGGCTACACAGCGTAGGAGATTCTCCTTTGAAAGGAACATGTAGTCTTAAAATGTTTTTGTCAATTCTTTTCTTCAAGATTTCATACATAACCATTTGAATTATCGACTACATTACAAAGGGAGCATAATTTAATGAAATATATGCAGTGCTGTTTGTGAATACTGAACAAATTGTAAGCACTGGAAGATGCAGTAAGTTATTATCACTACTATAGTCATTTTACATGTGGCAAACAGGTTCTATTTGGTCCTAGGCAGCTTATTAAAAAAAAAAAATTATATTGTGATAAATTTTATTTATCGTACAGAACAAATATTGGAGTATTGTGATACAGGTAGTTTTTTTCATCATATTGCCCACCCACTTAATTTATGTGTACTTAGTATCCTTTCTTGCACTGATAATTAATGTACAGGAATTATGCTATTTTTAATATATGAACTTAATGAATGTTCTTGGCATACTAAAAATAATCATCAAGTACATAAGTCAGTAAGTAAGTGAGTAAACCAAAGTGCTTTGCAATCAAAACCAAAGAATTAAAAATATATATAGTGCTTAACTGTACTATTTCAAGACACCAGAAAGATTTACCATTCTTCATAAAATTTTCACACAGTGTAAACAGCAGCTCATGTGATCAAGTGAGGCATAAAAGTAAAAATCAACAAAAACGGAGATACATGTTTTTCTTTGGACAGCGACGATGTATATATATATATATATATATATATATATAGCTATATAAAAGTCAAAGAAACACCTCTAAACTAGTGTCTGTTTTTAAAGGTCGACCATTTTAAAGATGTCCCAAAGTTTAAAAGCCTCAGCAGCTATATATATATATATATATATGTATACACACACACAGTCTTATTTTATTCTTATTTCAAGCACATTACAGTGCTACTAAGGTAAACTGTACTTGTAATTATTGCAATTGCAATTGTAATTATATGCAATTATTACATTTGTATTATAAATTTATTGCCCTTGTATTAAGCACACTAAACAATAATGTGCCTGAAATGTACATGCTAATATTAAAGTACATTTCTAGATAGATAGATAGATAGATAGATAGATACTTTATTGATCCCAGAGGGAAATTCAAGTTCTAGGACATTAAAATATTCTTAATTTGTACCTGGACGACATTATTTGAAAGGTGGACACAACAAGGGTGAGTTTTAACCACTTGCTAAAAAAAATTAAAAATAAATAAACATATATAGAATATGAACAGCTTTCTCTTGGGACAGTTATAGATATTTAATGAAGCTAGGGGTTTGTGTTGTTATTGTTTTTGGTGATGGTTTAGTTTTTCCTCACTGTTATATACAGTTTTAACCACATTTAACCCTTAATAAATAAATAAAAACCAAAAAACATTTGGCATCACTTCAAATAATAACAACAAGCCTTGCAAACGGAAACTGCATGATGTCATGTCAAGTTACCCTCCCACAATTCCTATAATCTCTAGTTCTAATTTCTTGTCATTAGTGGGTTATTAGCAACATCTTAGTGCACCAACTAGAACCATACAGTCAGCTCCTCATAGGACATCTGTAGAGAGAACTGTGCACCACTATCTATTCCCCATATGAAGGTTTGTGGGGTGACACTGGTGCACCTAAAAGTTTCAGCCTCAGCAAAGTTAAGCTTCAGGAAATGATGTATTATTTCAAATGAAGGCCCAAATGAGTTACACCCATAACTTGGACCTAGGCCAGGACATCAGAATACCCTGCTCTAATAAGCTATTGGAGATTTCCTTTGTAATCCAGAGCACACAGACCATAACCCATATGCCAAAATACCTATGATCCAAACATGCAGTAATAGGTAACTCAAGTTTTTAACCTTGGGACATCTTAAAAATGGTCGACCTTTAAAAACAGACACTAGTTTAGAGGTGTTTCTATGAGTTTTGTATAGCTACATAACGCTGGAGCCCCAAAAATGAAGTTCTTATTTGAATTTCCCGTTCCACCTTAAATGCAGCGCAACTACATTGTGGCGCCTGAGGCGCCACAATGTAGTTGCGCAGCATTTAAGGTGGAACGGAGAGTTCGAAAAAGAACTTGTGTTTGGTGCCACTTCCTTCTTCTTTTTCTTCATCCGCCATGTCAGAGTCAATCATAGAAGCCTTTCTCTCAGCGTATAAACGCGAGGAAGGTGGATTTATCCCCAAACCACCACCCAACGAAAGCACACACCACGCATCCACCAGTCGAGTAGTTCAAGTGAAAGGGGACTCACCGATTAACTCACAGGACCGAAGAAAAACAGCCGTCCACTATGGCGCCCCGTCTGTGCTCTGCCGGAGCCTCTCTCCTCCAGACGCAGCTGCTGCCTCCTTCTTCAGCAGGAAGTAGCGACGTTAGCCGCCCTGACTGATATCGAAACCCCAATATCGATGGTTTGTCCAGTGGAGCGATATACAGAGCGATAAGCAGTATATGTCATGCACTTATTACACCTGAGGAAAACAGGGCTTGCGTTGGCGTTGGCATGGAGGTTCCACGTTCTTAAAAAAACATGGTTCTTCAAGGGTTCTTTGGCAAATGAGTAGTTCTTAGTAGAACCATTTCCTATATAGAACCAGATGCATGCCTTTGCAAGTTGCAGGGGTTCTTTTATTGTGGTAAGCTGGACATCACTCTTAAAGAATATGGTTCTTCAAGGGTTCTTTAGTAAATATACATTTTAAAAAATGGTTCTACATAGCACCCAAAGGGGTTCTTTAATTGTGGTAAGCTGGACAACACTCTTAAAGAACATGGTTCTTCAAGGGTTCTTTAGTAAAGAGAACTGTTTTCAACAGAATCTCTTAAAAAATGGTTCTACACAGCACCAAAAAGGGTTCTTTTATTGTGGTAAGCTGCACATCACTCCTAAAGAATATGGTTCTTCAAGGGTTCTTTAGTAAATATACATTTTTAAAAATGGTTCTACATAGCACCCAAAGGGGTTCTTTAATTGTGGTAAGCTGGACAACACTCTTAAAGAACATGGTTCCTCAACGGTTCTTAAGTTAAGGGAATTCTTCTATACAGAAACTTTTAAAAGTGGTTCTACATAGCACCCAACAGGGTTCTTTTATTGTGGTAAGCTGGACATCACTCTTAAAGAACATGGTTCCTCAACGGTTCTTTAGTAAAGATAAATTTTCTATACAGAAACTTTTAAAAGTGGTTCTACATAGCATCCAAAATGGTTCTTTTATTGTGGTAAGCTGGACATCACTCCTAAAGAACATGGTTCTTCAAGGGTTCTTTAGTAAAGAGAACTCTTCTCAACAGAATCTCTTAAAAATGGTTCTACATAGCACCCAAAATGGTTCTTTAATTGTTGTAAGCTAGACATCACTCTTAAGGAAGGAACATGGTTCTTCAAGGGTTCTTTGGCAAAGATCATTTTTCTATACTAAAACTTTTAAAAATGGTTCTACATAGCACCCAAAAGTGTTCTTTAATTGTGGTAAGCTGGACATCACTCTTAAAGAACGTGGTTCTTTAAGGGTTCTTTGGCAAAGGAGTAGTTCTTAGTAAAACCATTTCCTGTATAGAACCAGATGCATGCCTTTGCAAGTTGCAGGGGTTCTTTTATTGTGGTAAGCTGGACATCATTCTTAAGGAACATGGTTCTTTAAGGGTTCTTTAGTAAAGATCATTTTTCTATACAGAAACCTTTAAAAATGGTTCTACACAGCACCAAAAAAGGTTCTTTAATTGTGGTAAGCTGGACATCACTCTTAAGGAACATGGTTCCTCAAAGGTTCTTTAGTAAAGATCATTTTTCTATACTGAAACTTTTAAAAATGGTTCTACATAGCACCCAAAAGGGTTCTTTAATTGTGGTAAGCTGGACATCACTTTTAAAGAATATGGTTCTTC
>JAMWET010006282.1:200000-277500 GCA_024036415.1 Prochilodus magdalenae
ATACAGCTTCTATTGACTGAAAGTATGGCGGAGAATATTTTAGACACAACAGCCGGTTGTGTACTCTCACAATATTGTTCCCAGCATCACTTGTGTATCTTCATGGTACATCTACTGTAGGGGGAATGATTGTACACATGAAATTGATGAGCCGTGGTTTTTTTGTTTTGTTTTGTTTGTTTGTTTTTTTCCCAAATCTCCATTTTGTGTTTGTAAGTTTGGATATAACAAAAATACATAAATAAAAATTGAATTATATAATAATAATAATAATAATCATCATCATCATCATCATTTCAGTAACTTAATTAAAAAAGAGCCAGCCTGTAGTAATAAACTGGTCTTGGTTATTATAACAGTGCAGTACGCTCGTATTCAGTACCAACTTACAGGGGTTGGACAATGAAACTGAAACACCTGGTTTTAGACCACAGTCATTTATTAGTATGGTGTAGGGCCTCCTTTTGCGGCCAATACAGCGTCAGTTGGTCTTGGGAATGACATATACGAGTCCTGCACAGTGGTCAGAGGGAGTTTAAGCCATTCTTCTTGCAGGATAGTGGCCAGGTCACTACGTGATGCTGGTGGAGGTTCGTCCTTCTTGGTGGTATGCTGACATAACCCTGGATACCGTGGCTCTTGATACATCACAAAGACTTGCTGTCTTGGTCACAGATGCGCGAGCAAGACATGCACCAACAGTTTGTCCTCTTTTGAACTCTGGTATGTCACCCATAATGCTGTGTGCATTGCAGTATTTTGAGCAGAACTGTGCTCTTACCTGCTAACTGAACCTTCACACTCTGCTCTTACTGGTGCAATGTGCAATTAATGAAGATTGGCCACCAGGCTGGTCCAATTTAGCCATGAGACCTCCCACACTAAAATGACAGGTGTTTCAGTTTCATTGTCCAACCCCTGTACTTCCATGTGGAGAGTTTCATCTTGATCTCTGCACACATTACCATGGCGATTACAGTCTTTTGAGCGTTTTTGTTGATTTACTAAGTTATCACTTCCTGTGGGAGTTCAGACTTTCATACAGAGCATGCACAGCTCTATATGTTGTTGTAACAATAGATGACGGGAAGCCCACATTTGGATTTACTCTGCTCCACCACATTTCCTCTGTGCACTGACAGCCTTGAGTGGTTCCTTACACAAACAGACTTGAGTGGTTTCTTGGCCAGCTATGTGTCATTACATAATTGCTTCATGCATAAGGCAGCTAACAGACTAGTGCTGATTCTGGTGCTGATATGGCGATATTAGGAGCTGCTGATGTGGCTGATATGAAGGATCACTTTCAGGCAAATGTTAATCCACAGTTTCTTTATTTCTGTTTTTTAAAAAATAGAAAGATAATAATATTTGTGGCATGTGCAAAACTTGGGACCCTACCAAGTTACTACTTGGGGACTCTTTCTGTTTCTGTTCTATTCTCATAACGTTCACCCACCTCTACACTTTGGTAGTATTCACAGCATGAAAAGCCACCCACAGGTTTTAAATCAGGAGACAAGCTTCAGTGTGCACTCCTTGGCGGATTTAGGGGTCATTTCGGGGTCCTTGTCCTGTTGTGGAGCCTGTTTTTTTTTCTCTTCGGTTTCTTGAGTGACTGTATCACATTTGCACACAGAAGTTTCTGATATTTGGTGGAATCCATTCTTCTACATTCCTGTCTGACTGCTGCCTCATGACCCCAGAGCATAATAGATCCAACTCCCTGCGTAACTGTTGGCAGATGCTGCTCCCCTATTCTGGGTATATTCTATACTGGGTATAGACGCTGATGGACTGAGCTCACTTTAGCTGGACAGATTTAAAGGAGCAGTTTGTAGATGATGCAACCTGGTAAATTCTCCAAACAGGTTAGGGAGACCCAGAAGCAATCCAGAAGGATTTAGAAGGTGGTTCAAAAGATGGGTGAAGATGGGTTGGTGTAGCTCAGCGGGTAACACCACTACCCGCCAAGTGGCCACCACCACACGTAGGAGACTGGGGTTCGAATCCCGGGCTGGGTGACTATGCTGTGCTACATCAATAAGAGTCCTTGGGCAAGACTCCTAACACCACACTGGCCTACCTGTAATATGATTAACCTTGTAAGTCGCTCTGGATAAGAGCGTCAGCTAAATATCATAAATGTAAGAAAGAGTGCACTATAAACTAGAAAAGTGCATTTCCTGAAGGAAACGCGGGATGGTTGCACAGCTTGCTCAGTGGGGAACGAGGGATGAGTAAACGGGTCGGTATGACTGTGGATTACCGTCTGGGTGCCTGCCCTTAGTGAGTATGTGAAGTTTAGTGCCTCACCGGCGAACATGACTGGGACTCTATGGGAGGAACGAGGGATGAATAAATGACAGATAGACGAGTGTGGCTCAGTATGGCTGTGCACTAGTGCTTGCGGACCTCCCCTTAGTGAGTATGTGACGTTTCCTGGTTCTCGTGCGAAGGAAACAGCCGGGTTTGGTTTGTGTCGAAAATGACTGGGACTCTATGGGAGGAACGAGGGATGAATAAACGACAGATAGAGGAGTGTGGGTCAGTATGGCTGTGGATTAGTGCCTGGGGACCTGCCCTTAGTGTGTATATGAAGTTTCACCCCTCTAGGCTGGACAAAACAGCCGGCTTTAGAGAGGTCTAAAAATGACTGGGACTCTATGGGAGGAACGAGGGATGCGAAACAAAAACGAGAAACGAACGAGTGCGGGTCAATCCAACACTGTATTCCTGCCCGGGGCTGTGCCCTGAACTAGTGTATCCGATTTGGTGTTTCTAGGTCGAGCGGATGTAGGTTAGATAGGTACGTGTTTTTCGATCCTATTCATTCTCTATGGGAAAAATTCCGGAAAAATTCCTTCCTACTCGGAATCTGTGCATCCGATCAAAAAGCTGTATACAAGCCCACATCAGCACATCAGTAGCATAGCTTTTCTGAACCTCTTTACCTGTTGTTGGAGAATGAGTTCCCTTTTGTTAAGTCCTGGTTCCTCTCTGGGTTGCTGCCTCTTCCTGCCTCAGGGAGATTCGTCCTTCCCTTGCTCACTGGGCAGCTGAAACAGGATTTGGTACTTTGTGATAGTGGCAGTGGGAAAGTGCTGTGTGAATACCTTTAAAGGGCGCTAAAGACTGCTCTGATGAGGTTAGCAATAGCCATCAGCTTGCCAGACCACTAAAGCGTGATGAAGAATAGGATCACCATTCATGGTATGTGTGTGGGCTTATATAACTAAGACAGTCCATTTTTTCCCTGACCATTTTCCAACATCTCATTATGCCTGCGAATTACACAAGCAATTGTTCTTACTCTGTGTTTTGGACTGACGTGCTTAAATGAGCTTTGTTCTGATTGGCTGTGTGGTATTGTGACTCAGGTCAGGCTGAAACACTCCTTATAGCTTCAGTGTGAAAGGGTGGGTGCTGTATTCTGTACATGCAGATATATGGAAATGAGTTACAGCTGGCATCACAAGGAGGATGTTTTAAAACGTCTGGGGCAGTGTTATTTGATGATTCAGCCTTAAGCATATTAAGTGCATTTGTGTGGTGGGCATGCACAGCACTAGACGGACAATACCTATAGGGGCTATAGGGGCAGTCGTGGGCTGTAGGTTAGGGAACCAGCCTTGTGACCGGAGGGTCGCCGGTTCGCTTCCCTGAACTGAAAGTAACGACTGAGGTGCCCTTGAGCAAGGCACCTAACCCCCAACTGCTCCCCGGGCGCCGTGGATAGGGCTGCCCATTGCTCCGGGTAAGTGTGCTCACTGCCCCCTAGTGTGTGTGTTCACTAGTGTGTATGTGGGTGTTTCACTTCACAGATGGGCTAAATTTCCCCACTGTGGGATCAACAAGGGATTTAAATCTTATTACTATTTTACCATGGACGTCTGGGGTCCTGTCTGTGTGCATGTTCTCCCTGTGTCTATGTGGGTTTCCTCTGGGGGCTCCAGTTTCCTATCACGATCAAAAGACAAGCTGTCCGGCGAGTTGGAGATGCTAAATTTGCTCCTCCGTGTGTATGAAGGTATGTGAGCCTGTGTCTTACCTGAGATGGACTGGCAGCCTGTCTTCTATCCAATGAGCATTGGGATAGGCTCCAACCCCTCGAACCCTCCACCTACCTACTCTGCTACAAAGAAACATGAGCAGAATAGATGTTGACTCTTTGATGATGACAAATTTACCATCTTCATCATCACATATGAAGCTCAGACACACATAGCCCATAACAAAACCGGCCCATACTTGTGTTGTAGCCATGGAGAATCCATTTAGCGTTAGGCTTTGCCCCCTAAACATGACTGTGTAGAGAAAAGGCTTATGCGGTGTAGATATCCTTGACCTGAGTCTGACATCCTGTACTGTAATCTCATATGGTTTCATTTTCATTGTAAAGGGATGGAGACAATGCAACATGCTGCCCCGCCCTATAAACTGCAGTGTAAATGATCATTATTGACAAAGCATTTTAAATTAAATGCCATTATACATTATCCTTCTCCTCCACCTGTACAACAGGCCCCATCAGGAGTGCAAAATCAATTAGCACCACTGTTTTAGGACTATGCATATCAGACAGGGTTCCTGTTGGTCCACGATTGATGATGCGGAGGGGTTTGGGGCGGGGCGTGGTGTAATGTTTTTAGGGCTGTTAAATTCAAAATGAAATGTTTCCTAATCATCACTAAACGTTGGTGACTTTAGCATCAAATAAAGTAAATTGGATGTGTCAGAGTGCCATTAGTTTGGTCAAGTGGTTTTCTCCTGAGGAACGGAGCACAGTGTAAGTTAATTCATGTTCAGGAAGTCTATTATTTCATTACATGTGTTTTTAAATGATGCTAAATTCTGACTTACTGAAAGTGAAACACAGACTTTCAGTTTGAAAGCAGGTAGCAGTTTGCATCATCTGTGGATTTGGAGAGTGGAGAGTGGAAAGCTAAAAGCGAAAGTGCAGAGGTGCTGCCTTGTTTCCATTAACTGTTGGGGGTTTTCAGTTCAGACATAGTTTACATGGAATTTCAGTTTTTATATGTAACCATATGTGTGGATCCTTTGCAGGCCTGCAGCTTCACCTGCTAAGCAAGCCCCAAATCTCTGTGAGGCCTAAAGGCTCATGTCCTAGATTCTTCATGCATTTGATCTCCTTTTATCTGCACTTTATTTTACCATCAACATGGTTTATTTACCAAACAGTCATAACTCATTTTCACAGGACCATTTTCCATCCACACTATAGGACTTAGCACTAAACAGGGTGTTTTTGTTACTGTGTCTTTTAAGACAGATATTTATAAATAGGCTCTGTTCTGAATGGCTGACCTGTAATGTGCTCAGTCCTAGCTGAAAATCCTCATAGCTAGCATTAGAATAAAAATACATACATATATACATATGCAAAAGCAGCTATATATATATATATATCGTCACTGTCCAAAGCAAAACAGGAATCTCCAAAATGGCAACTTTACAGGAGAGGCCAAAAACCTCATATGATTTGAATGGAAGTCAATGGAACCAAATGTCCTTCCAATTGGTTTTGGGCCATTTCTGTTCGTCCATTCTTCATGAAATCTCCACACAGAGTAAATAACAGCTCATGTGATCAAATGAGGCATAAAAGTAAAAATCAACAAAATGGAGATAAATGTTCTTTGGACAGCGACGATATATATATATATATATATATATATATATATATATACAGGGTTTGGACAATGAAACTGAAACACCTGTCATTTTAGTGTGGGAGGTCTCATGGCTAAATTGGACCAGCCTGGTGGCCAATCTTCATTAATTGCACATTGCACCAGTAAGAGCAGAGTGTGAAGGTTCAGTTAGCAGGTAAGAGCACAGTTCTGCTCAAAATACTGCAATGCACACAGCATTATGGGTGACATACCAGAGTTCAAAAGAGGACAAACTGTCAGCAAGTCTTTGTGATGTATCAAGAGCCACGGTATCCAGGGTAATGTCAGCATACCACCAAGAAGGACGAACCACATCCAACAGGATTAACTGTGGACGCAAGAGGAAGCTGTCTGGAGGGATGTTCGGGTGCTAACCCGGATTGTATCCAAAAAACATAAAACCACGGCTGCCCAAATGACGCTGTATTGGCCGCAAAAGGAGGCCCTACACCATACTAATAAATGATTGTGGTCTAAAACCAGGTGTTTCAGTTTCATTGTCCAACCCCCTGTATATATGTGTATATATATATATATATATATATATATATGTGTAGTTTTGAACTGAACATTTGCAATGGTGAGTGAATGGCATTTGGATTTGAAACTTCAATAATGCTTACATACCACATCAAACACATTTTAAAGTTTAAAATTCAAGATTTCTATGATATACGATCTTAAAAGTGCAATTCCACTGTTTTTTTTTTTAAACCAATTCTATCTCTGAGATCAAAGTCAGTCAGAGTGGTTTGATGTGAAATGATTAATGGTAGAAATCCCTTTACCGTGGGGGTGATGGGAACCAGAGGTCACCGTGTCTACCACACAAATATAGGCATATTAACTTTGAATCATCATTTATCTGTGGAGAATCTTCTTTGGGGACTATTTAGCCTCATTCTGGTCTTCATGTACTTCTCCACCACTAATGGATTAATGTGGTTGGTAGTTAGTCACCCAGGTCATTGCTAGGGTGTTGCTGCGTGGTTAGTAGGCATCTTAGTAGGTTAGTATGGTGTTGCTAGGTGGTTACTATGGTGTCCCATGTAGATGCTCTGGGGTGTTGCTGTGGTATCTCAGGGGGTTGTTAGCGTATTGCTAGGTGTTTGCCATGTTTCCCCAGGTGGTTGCTAGGGTTTTGCTGCAAGTGGTTGCTAAGATGTAGGGATTGTTTGCTAAGATATTGCTGACCAATGGGACTTGATGGGAAGAATGAAGGATAAATAAACAACACTTAGAACAGCAAGGGGCAGTATGACTGTAGATCAGACACACCGAGGAGTTTGGCTGTTGATCAGGCACATAAAGGAGTGTGGGTCAGTATAGTTGTAGATTAGACACATAGAGGAGTGATGGTCTGTATGGCTGTGGATCAGACCCATAGAGGAGTGAGGGTCAGCATGTCTGTGGATTAGACCCATAGAGGGTCAGTATGGTTGTAGATTAGACACATAGAGGAGTGAGGGTCTGTATGGCTGTGGATCAGACACATAGAGGAGTGAGTGTCAGTATGTCTGTGGATTAGACCCATAGAGGCGTGAGGGTCAGTATGGTGGTGGATTAGACACATAGAGGAGTGAGGGTCAGTATGACTGTGGATCAGACACAGAGGAGTGTGGGATAGTATGACTGTGGATTAGACACATAGAGGGCCAGTATGGTTGTAGATTAGACACACAGAGGAGTGAGGGTTTGTATGGCTGTGGTTTAGACACATAGAAGAGTGAGGGTCAGTACGGCTGTGGATCAGACACATAGACTAGCGAGGGTCAGTATGACTCTGAATTAGAGTTCATGCCGTTTGGTGGCTGTAATGGCAAATAATATAACAGAGCCTGGGTTGGGGTGAAAACGAATGGGAGGAAAGAGCAATGTGCAATGCAAAATATGCAGTCTTACGTTTGAAATGTATTAATTAGATATGTTTGAAAATAAATGAAAATGGCCAAAATGTATTCAATGGGAAATGCTAAAAATGCATTAAGAAGAATATAAAAAGCCTAAACAAAACATTTACATTTTAAGGCGTGAGCATTTTCCTCTAAAAACTTTGGACCAACACTAATGAAGCCGTGCTATGTGGAGGCCTTCGAGGGCATTTCTACTCATGAGCCTCTAGAGGGCGCCCTCTCCGTTCTAATTCCATCCTGCAGCTCCGTACCTTTATTTACATTGTGTGCATTTCCCAAGTCATTCACAAATACGGGGCAGCCAAGAAGGCTAGAACTGATAAAGCACAAAAATGCCTCGCACGTGAACACAGAGAAACAGATGAGAGGAGTAACAGAAGGCGTTGATTTAGCTCTAATTTTAAAGGCTTAATCTAAACTCTATATTGCACACAAATAACTCGCACGTGCACAAACAAACAAAACGCTCTCTTAGTTACAATAACACATGAAATATATTTCAACAAACACATATGGAGCGATGCATGAATAATATGCAGATTTGTGATCGATAAAAACTCATTGTTCTGTGGCGTATGGGCTTGGGGGAACAACTACTCGCGAGAGTGAGTTGAGGTACGAATCCTTTTTCTGATTGGACAGACGAGCTGTCCGTCATCCTTCTCGCGCAGCTATTGGCCAGTTTGTTCCTTTGTGGGCGTGCCAGTCAAACTGAAGCTCGTGCCCGAAAGCGAAGGATAGAGACGGAGAGGAGCGGAGAGAAAATGGCTGACAGATTTTCTAGGTTCAACGAGGAGCGTGATTTCCAGGTAAAACACGACCCAAATTATTCGCATGCAAAGCGAAAATGGCGCACGAAGTGTCTTTTATTTGAGTTTATTCATGGCTGAGCTCCGCGTGTTGAAAGCTAGCTAAAGTATGCTAGTTGGCTAACTGGTTAGCTAGCTAGCTAACTGACAAGAGAAGCAACTTTGGCGCTTCTTGTTTACATTTTACACGCAAATGTGCGCACACAGTATTGTCCTATGTCATTAGAGAGATGACAGGACTTTAGCACGAACTTGCAAACCTGTTTGCTGCATCTGCTGCTCGTTAGCAGTCATTCAGCCTCCTGTTTTATTGTGTTACGACGGTGCATGGGTTGCTAAGCTAACAGGCTAAGATAATTTGTACATCATGACCCCCGTATGACAACACACTGTCCGTTTTGGGTTGTCACGTTATTAAAATTCCCATCTCCTCTAACATTAGAGCGGTGGCATGTTTCGGGTAATGCTGTAAACCTGTCCGGTAATTATAACAGAACATCGGGCTAAATGTAGCCCATGGCATGTACATAAGGTTATGTGTCCAGCTATGACTGTCTGACAGATTAACTGCGTATTAAAAGCCCTTAAGCGTTCGTGTGACATGCAGATCAGGATCTTGGCTCAGTTTAGCTCCTGACTTTCTTTTCATTGTGTACGACTGTGAGCTGGTTAGATGCATAATGTTTTCTCAGGCAGTGGCTGTCTTTCTCTGTCTTTCCACTCGGGACAAAGCCTTGTTTGTGTCCCATGCGTTTGCATAGCTGATTTGCAAGTTATGTCCATCTGCCAGAATGGCTAAACTCTTCACCCAGGCTGGTTTATTGTCGTAGCATACCGTGTCAGTCTTTGGCTTCACTCATTTGACGTGAAACTTGTTACTTATGGCCTGATGGGGTGGCTGAATAGCTTTCAAATGGATCATCTTTCAGTGACACTGGAGTTATTGTGCAATGTGTTGTCTCGTCAGTTGCTGAAACAAAATGGTGCAGTGCTAGCAGCACATTGGTTTGTCCCACGTAATGGGAATTCCACCAAGTTTACAGCTTAATTCAGTTGTTGGGCTGTAAACCCAGTCATTCAGAGTGATCTGGTGTGAAATGGTGCATTGTGTTGAAAGGTGGTGGGTGATTTCCTTGGAGTGGGCTACAGTGGAGGTGATAGGACTGTGAGGATGCAAGTATAGCCTGTAGCTTATTAACTAGCCACAACCACCAGTGAACCTACCACTTTGCATGTCAGGTGGGTAATGGCAAAAGAGTGTTATGTAAATTTTCGTTGGCCACTGTTTTGTCTCACAATGCTCTGCGTGTCTACCTGTGCAAGAAAGGTGGACTTGCATTTAAGGTGTACGCCTTGTTGTGAAACGATCTTGCAGCAATGTCTCAAACATCATGCAGTGTACTCATAACCATGTGTTCCATAAACCCTTTAGATTTCTGTTACTACTGTGAGTAATTCTCGCTGAATTTTGATATGGCAAAAATAATTCTTAATTCAAAAGAATAATACTGTGATATTGATTTTCATTGTACATGGTATGTTATTTATTTTTTCAGACATCTGTTCAGTTGATACAGAGAAAACAGAACCAGCATCGTTACATTTAAAAACATGCTATTAATTTATGTGAAAAATAGTGGTATGTGGTTTAACGCATACTGTGTTGCACTAAATCCAGTTAAACAGGGACTACTTGTGCTGTCTTTATAATGGAGCATGTAGTCGGTTAGTGTTCTGCAGTACTGGTGATATCCACAATATATTCAGAAAGGTTAATTGTATTGCATTGTGACAATTTAGCAGGGAAGGAATGTTGGGAATGTGAAATTTTAAGTGTGTGGCTGTGTATACAAGTGTGTATATATAATAATAAAAATAAATGTATATATATTAATAAAACAAACATTTATTTATTATTCATAAATGAAGAATCATTATTATAATAATAATAATAATTTGTGAATAACATTTCAAATATTTGGTATAATTACATCCTTCACATGTTTAAGTCAATCAGGGTCCATCTAGAGATACATACTGAGTAGGGTGTTACATGTGATGCTTTATGGTTTTCTGAATATATGGTGGATATTGGCAGAACTTGTAGAACACAGACCAAATGCTTGTTTCATTATAAAGGCTGTGTGTATGTATGTATGTATGTATGTATGTATGTATGTATTATTATTATTATTATTATTATTAATAATATTGTTGTAATTATTATTATTATTATTGTTGTTGTTGTTGTTTTTTGTTTTTCCTTTTTTAGTAGTAGTAGTAGTGATTAAAGCAGATCCTAATGTGGGAATTCTGATTCTGGTTCACTGTTTTCAGCCAGCTTCTGCTTATACTTTTTCCGTGTATATAAGCTTAAAACTTGAATGCAAAACTAACAACAAACTACACACTTTGTGCAGTAGTTATGACTTGGTCAACTATGTTTGTGTGAATCTGAATATTTTAGTCCAGTTTATTTGGTTAGACTAGAGGTGCACCTGCTTGTGTTGAGCTTTTTATTATTATTATTATTATTATTATTATGTCATTATGTTTCGGTTCTGTCTGGGTCTAATGTCTTGTCTGCCTTTCACTGATGTTGATGATGGTGTCTTTGGACAGAAGGTCTTTTTTCTGACAAACGTTCAGCCTTCGTTCTTAAAGTGTCCCTAAAACTGGCTCTTCATGCAGTAATGGTGGAAGCAGATGTCCTTTTTTTGCTGTGTTGATCCCAAAACATGTTTTAGCCTTTGGTAGATATATAAACCCTGCACTACTGACCTATAGGCCTAGAAGGAATTAAGCGATCAGACTGATTATGGCTGTAGATTGTATCTTGAGGAGACTGCTTATGTTTGTTTTCCCTGACAAGGAATGTCTTGGACAGTCATGTACCATTAAGAACCTTAAATAGCCTGTTGCCAATTTTCAGTTACAGCAGTAAAAATAAACTACACGGGGGAGAGACTGGATTAGCAGTCAGTTAGCAATCCGTTTTATTTTGTCTTTAATGTCAGAGCTGTATTAGAGGTGCTTTTGAGGTGCAGGTTTAATATTAGAATGGATATTAATATGCAGCACTCTTTTTACCAGACGTGTCATGTAATAACCAATGTCTGTTTCAATTGTAGTCGTATCACCTGCTGTTCTGTTTAAGTATATTAGAAATACTGCATTATTAAATGATCAGACAGCTTCATTAGCATGTATGCAATAAATAGAGCTGTTCTAATCATAGCACTGTTCATTTAATAAAGACCACTACCATTTATAATGAGCTTACTCTCCAAAAGAGCGTAAATGACCATCAACAATAGATTAACGCATTAGTTTTCAATAAGGAAATTAATATATTTTTGTTGTAACATATTAATGTTTAGAGCCTCATACCTGTCAGCGTCAAAATGTGACATTTTAGTTGAGTTTTTGACTGTTCATTGATTGTGTTTCCCAAAGGACTATGGTTGGTGGACCTCAGACTCTCCAAGGGGGAAAGAACTGTATATTTAGAAGTTAATTGCATCAATCTGGCGGAGAGGAAAATTAAGAGATTAGATCTGAGAAGAACTTTGTGCTGTAAACAGTTTTGAGCTTTGCTTATTAAATCATAAACACACTGCTCGGGGTCTGGGTATGAACAGAGATGACCCAGTTAAAAGGTCACATTGGTTAACCTTACAAATAGCCTAGCATTACAGGAAGAGCCAACTTGCTCCACCAAGGCTGAATATATTTATGTTGTCAGAGCATGTGCATGACATCATCTTGTATGTCTGCAGCTACGCCACGTCTGAAATATCTCAGTAGCTCTGTTTAGAGCATGTGGTGGTATTTTAAAGGACGAAAATATGCTATCGGATGTGTTGAACAGCATTAATGTCAACTTTTCTGGATCGGAAACAAGTGAAAACTCTTAACAGTGTGTTATTTAAAATTGAGGTGATGGCACAGTGTCCCAGCTGGGCGGTTTTAATGTCTGTATCTTTTCATGCAGTGACGGTCAGCGTAGTTCACTATTACCACCATAATGACCTCACATTTATCTAGGGATTAAAAATTGGTGTGCTAATTTGGATGGAACCTTGTCAAGTAAAATATCACAGTGATGATGTTGTGACGCAGTTGAACACGTGTTTGTGTATTAGGAGGAATAGTGTTAGCTCGGTTGGCTAAGCATTGGGCAGCAGCGGTGAAGCTGTTAAACAGCACGGAGAGATCTTACACTGATCGTCACTTCCATTTAATGGCACTATATCTTGGCATTTGGTGATATGTCAGAGGTTTAGCTGTTTTGTTCACTTTACTATCCCGAACTCTACTATCCTGTTTTGTGGATGGCTGCAGCCTTCTTTTACCCATTAACTGACTGTTATTAGGAGATCAGGAGTCTTTATCTGAGAAGTGTAAAAATTGCTGTCTAAAGTTTGCCTAGCTGAGACATGTGAAGTGATTGTGAATTACTTGATAATCACACACACCAACTAAAACATATATTAACATGCCAAGATATTAAAGTGTTCCCTGTATAGACTGTGAAAGTAATACTGACAAGTAGGGCCACGCCCAAAACTGCATTACCCAACATTCTGTTTAAATCAAGTTAAACAAAAACAAACAAAAAACAATTTAACTGGATTGTACAGTAATAGGCAGTTTTGTTAATTAATTTATTAATTAATATTAATTTTTTTAATAGTAGTTTTATTAATCTACTTCGTAAAAATCCAAGGTCCAATCCCATTGGTGTTACCATTTAGCCCTAGCACACTCTTTTCTACCGATATACATACCCTTAGTGTTACATGTGTGTGTTAGCACTTATTTCGTTGCAGTGTTTAGTTGATTACTTGATGGAGCTCTCATATATGCAACTGTAGTGGCAAACCTGTTCAGCAAATCTCCCTGATTTTTCATTTTTTCCTTTGAATAAAGTGACAGGCATTCAGACATGCACGCCTGCACAGAGGCAGGAAAGGCGGAAAGGTCTGGAGGTGCTAAAAATGTATAATTTTTGGATCATGCAACCTCACACAGTGTGTTAAATCCTCAGCAGGAACACCACTGCATTCCCAGTCCACCAACAACCCAACATTCCTAACTGTTGTTTTTAACGAAGGTACAAACAGGGCCCGAGCACCACACAGGCATATTGACTCAACAGATTACACTCCGGGTTTTAATTGTTTCTGTGTGTAGATGTCAGTTAATCTGAACTTTACCTCACAGCAACCAGCACAAAAGACCTAAAGGCAAACACAGGGTGTGTTAGTTTAGTTTCATATAATGAACTGAAGAAGCTGGTTGTTATTGTTGCAGCTCCTGGGAGGGCTTGAACGCCTTTCAGTCATAACGATCTATATAACGAGAACACTTTAAACTCAGTCTGGAGCAGTAAGATACCAGCGCTCAGTGACTCAGAGCTCTGTTCAGTGTTACAGAGCGTCTCTAAGCACTTTATCATTACTTGTAAGCAACATTGAGACCACTGAAAGCCACACTAGATACCATCACAGTCATTCCTTCAGATAAACGGATCTCAGCTCATGCTAAAGCTCTAGTGATCCTCAGCTCACCAACAGAGAGCTGTCAGTAGAGTAGTAAACTGATGCACATAAACATTTGGTGATGGCGTTAATGAGCTCCACACCACAGTTGGCATTACATGACTATGGTATTGTGGTGATGTGGTTATTGACACTGCCCTCGTGTTAGGGCTACATGCCCCTCTGATCAGGTTTTTCAGAGTCCAATGCCAAACAAAATGTTTTGAGAAATTTCCCAGAGCGTCTTGTGAATCACAGACAAGGTTGCTAGGCAAGCAGCCAAAGAAACTTGCAGATGTATTTTCAATGACAAGTTATGATAACTATTGAATTGTCTCAAGTTTAATGTCGCTTCAATATACACTGTCAAGCCACATTATTATGACCACTTCCTACTTTTGACAGCAGCATCGTATAGCTCATGAAGGAAGTCGTGTTTTCATGGTGATCTCTGGGCCCACTCATCCACGTGGAAGGCACTCTCAACTGATTTGGATATGAATCAGTCCTTGCAGATCACACACACCCATGCTTACTATTTTCCAGCAAGGCAATGCAACATGTTACACGGCTAGAAATGTCCGGCGTTGGTTGGAAGAGCATGACCAAGTTTGCCAAGCGCTGCCCTGGCCCCAGACTTGAACCCAAGTGAGCATCTGTGGAACCACTTAGATTGGCGTGTTCCCTCTATGGATCCTCCCCCACGCACCTCCAGCAGCTGTGGAATGTTCTGGAGTCAGCAGGGCTCCAGATACCTGTGACAACCTACCAGGAACCTTATCAAGTCATCCCCACACTTCGGTAACTCTGGATCTCGTATCATAATGGTCATAATAATATGACTCGACTGTGTATTATGGTCCTTTTTCGTCATAACAAGCATAAAATCACTAGTAGTATATTGATGTCTCGGTAGCTTAAGATTTGTGCATCACAGCCCCACATCCCTTTGAAAGCATTTGATGACCTACATATAGCTAGTTAAAGCTACACAAGGCTGAATTTATTCACAAGCTTCCTTTTTTGAATTTTACCGTTCCACCTTAAATGGTACAACAGTGACTTTAACCTGCCTTAGAGGCTAGAAGCAAAGTGCTGCAGTAAGTGCATCATGCTGTCTTACTGTGAACATGAACCAAGAGAGAGTATTTTCGATCATGTATGTATTTGTAGCTGCATGTTTTTTTTAGCTACATGCTTAATGACAGTAGAACCCGTACGCATACAATTAGAACGTTTCTCCAGTCAGATAGACTCTATTTAAATAGGGACAGAAATAAAACACAACTGTTTATTTCTTGGTTTATGATATAATGGTTAGTAATTTGCTTTTATAGCCTGTGCAGATGTTTATTTATTTAGATGTTTATTTGTTTATTTGGGTCACTAACTTGGAGTCTGACTGTAGCAGCTCTTGCCTCGAGTGTTCAGCTGTTTTTGGATAACCTTGAGTCTGTGTCCCTGTGATCAGAGAAGATGGACAGCCTTTTCTACATAGCACACTTTGCTCTGAAGTTTGGCGCAGCTGTGGCATTCCTCGGGGAGACTGGTGGCCGTGTTGACAGCTCTGGGTCCCTCTCCCGCAAATCTGCTTTTTCCTCCTCCCCCCATCAGAGGTTCTCTAACACACAGTGTTGTGGGTTAATGTAGTGCTTGCATATGCTGGTGTCACACCATGCTATTGATAAACAGGTTTCAGGATGTTCAGACATTGCTGCTGTAAACAATCACTTGATGTAACCTTAAGTATTTTTGCTAAACTGCTTTAAATCAAGCTGTTTTGTATGTGTTACTTTATTTTAGAGTACCCATCCTCATGACGTACATCAGCAACTCATCATATGCAGGCACATGTTTAAATATACTGTAATATAGATAATTAGCAGTGCTGTTTAGCGGTGTGTTGGCTCCACTGTGAGTTGGCTCCACTGTTGGGCATACTGTAGCGCTATCTGACAGGCTGTTCTGTACTGAAACCTTGTTAAGCCTCTTGACCTTCTCACAGTGCCTTCATAAGGTCAGAGAAGATGTGTCTATACTGCAGAGACTAGAACCAGCTCTGCTTCTTTGTTTGCTTTCTTCCTTTACGCTTTTCTCATATGGCCCTGTTTTCACCATATGCTCTCATCTCTCCGTGAACAGTCCCACAGCTGTAAATGTTGATATGACTCACAGCTTGATGTTATGCTAAGGGACTCATATCTAAGATGGTCTGCTCTTGAGGGTGCTGTAGTCTGTTTGGAAAATGAAATATTACAGTTTTTGTTTACAGAACAACAGCAACAGAGGGCAAAAAAGATTACTCAGAGCAGTTTCGTAATTGGCAGTATTGTTCGGGTTGCTAGAAAGTTGTTTCAACATGTCTTGTCTAGCATTTTAGCATTTCCTCATTTGTTTGAGCTTGCTGTCGTATGTTAGGCTTTCAAAATGCTCTATGCACACACCAGTCCCAACAACGACGATGATGATGATGATAATAATTATAATAATAACAATAATAATAATAATTATTATAATTATTGTAATCAGAACATCACATTTTTATTATAATATTTATTGTGGATGTTGTTGTTTGCATATTTATAATTATAATAATAATCACAACACCACCAAAATAAAAATAGTATTAATAAACATAATACGGATTATTTATTTGGATTTTCCTTTATGTCAGCACCTCCATGCAGTTTTACACAGTAAAAAAATAACTTGCTATATAATAAATAAAGGAAATAAGCGTGATTCGGGTGGCCAGAAAACTATAAGACTAAAGTTATAAGAACAAATTAATAGAACAGTAGTTACTTAGTAAGAGCACATTGAATAAAGTAAAAAGAAGTATAGATTTTAAGCTCATTTTCTAATGAAGGGCCAAATGCACTAAAACTATGACTACCCAAGATGCATTGCTTTGTACATGGACTACCGGAATAGAAACATAAGTGAAACCAGAGTATGCGTTTGAGGAAGCAGGATATTTTGCATATTGTTTCTCTTGAAGCAAAGCCTTGTATCTCCAGAAAGGTACCTGTATAGGAGAAGGGCAAAACGTCCCCAGAAAGTTAGAAATGATTTAGTCCAAGCAATTTTGGGTATTCAGAATTGATCCATTGATAATGAAATTTTGGCACTGTGTACAGGAAAGCTGACAATTTCCAGTTACTTTAAAAAATTAAGAAAAACAAATAGAGAAATGAGAATTTGCCCCAATAGCAGTGATTGGCTACGGTATGTGCAGAGCAATTCTAGACAAACTGTGTGCTCTCGTTTGGAAGACCAGCCCAGAGGGTGTTAAAACAGTTTAACCAGTATTGAATCAGTTACATAGAAATCACAGTTTAGTGAGGTAATGATTTCCTATATCCACCTGTTGGCAGTTTAGCTCCACCCCATTCATGTAGATTTATAATTTATAATCTACAGTCTAGATTTGCTTGTTTTCTCACTCATTAGAGACCCTGTTCTGCACTTAACAGCTCAACTACTGTATCATTTCATTCATGCCTGTGTTCTAACTGTGCTACCTCATCTCAGCTCCTGAGAGACCTGCACTCAAACTGTCCCAGACTAATCCTACTGTTGGCAGAGAGCTATCCCCAATGCTCCATTAAAATGCATAGGTGGGGTGGTGGTGCGGGGTGGGGTGGATTGAGGCAGCAGGGAAATGTGCTGCGCTGGAAGGTATTCCCCAAGGGAGGTGCCAGTCATTCTGCCTCATGCTTTCCTCCTTGGGGCTGATTCTAGACATTTTGCCAAGGTCAGCTTTTCTGTGCTGTTACTCCGACATCCCTTCATCCAGGAATAAGCGCAAAGAGGAGGGGAAGACCCAGCAGTTGATGGGCCTAATTTAAGCAGTCCTGGCTGATATAGAAAGGAGACTCATGTATACAGCACATGCATTATGAGCTTGTAGATGTAGAATTTGTCGGTCCAGTATTGGTATTAAAGCCCATAATTAAAACTGATAATTTAGCAGCCCATGGATATTGATGAGTAGTGTTAGCATCTTGGATAACTCGCTCAGAATAAATAAATCTCTCAGAATTGTCTTTTTTTTTTGCTGTGTGAACCGATATGTGTAAAGTAGGGCAATTTAGCGTAAAGATACCACACCAGTACTACACTGAGCCGCTGCCTTGCCGCTTTTGATCTGCTTCTGAGTTAACCAGTGCAGCCCACCAAAAGCATGTAAACACTGTGACTTTTTGAAAATATATATTAATTTATAATATATTTATATTAATTTATATAATATATTAAATTATATATATTAAAAATATATAAATCTTGTGTGTGTGTGTGTGTGTGTATGTGTGTGTGTGTGTCCATTGTCAGTAGCTTTAAATAAGATGGACTGCTAAATGTGAAATATTAACATTAATAAAATAATACAATTAATAAATGGCAGTGTATGACTTGTTACTGTTAAGTTTTGACCTTTCTTAAGATGTGTTTACTTTAGTTCTGGTTTGCTGAACATTCAAAGTGATATATGAGATAATGTTCACTACACTACATATGCTGTTCTCTCGCTTTATTGTTTGTGTTGTGTTGTGATGTTACAGCAGTAGGCCATGAGATTCCCTATGTTTTTGTGGTTTTGCCAGGCAGAAAGCAGGTTGTAATCCCTGTGACAGTGTCAAGGTGGAGAAACCCTGCTGCTGTTTATACATAACATTATTCATGTGGGCAGTCAGATGTGTAGATGGAGTATTTTATAATCACTACAAATGTATTTCAGTAAACCTAAGCCTGTATCTGTTCTATAATTACAGATTCAGAGCTAAAGAAGAGATGATAAAACACACGTGTCAGAACAGCAACAGAAGCTTGTCTTTTCAGTGTACTAAATAAGTTCTAAAGAAGGGAGAGGCTGGTTTGATCACTCTTTGGTCTGTATAAAATACAGACTTCAAACGAAACGCACAGAGTTTGTTTTGGTGCGGACTAAGACCAGCTTGCTCAGGGGTCTCGGTCTGCTTATTTAGTGCATACCACAGTTCAGATGGCAGCATTCTCAATTAATGTTACGAACTGAACTAATAGAGCCGTGGCACCAGGGTTCATTTTAGTGGAACCCAGCAGGCCAACTAGGGGTAGCAAAAATAGAAATGTGATTATAACAACAAAAAATAAATAAATAATAAATAAAATAAATATACTTTTTACAAAAGCAGCACAATATTTCCAGACATTTATACGTGATAAATACTCAATATTATTAATAATAATAATAAACGTAATGTTAATGAATAATCTACAACTACAGTTATTTTGTTCCATGTTTTACAAACTGCACAGCACTAAATCCGGACCTTATTATGCTCACTTTGATACTCAGAGCTCTTTCTCCCCCAGTAGACACTTTCCTCAGCTGCTTGTTATTTTAGCCTTTTCTCTGTTACCCCTCGACACCACGTCAACGTCGCCAAAGAGTGTCATGGAGTGACACAGAATGGCAGCGGTTCATCTTCAGTGACGAGTCCCGCTTTTGTTTTGGTTGGGACGTCCAATGAATCTGTGTGTAGAGGCACAGTGGTCAGTACCAAGACGAATGATTTGTTGTCACGCATCCAGAAGGCCTGGTGTCGCTCCACCTCTGCGCCTACCGCAAAATCTGCAGGAACTGTGTGAGGATATTCAAGCTGCATGGGATTATCACAGGACACCATTAGGAACCTCTACAGCTCCGTGCAGAGTTTTCTGGTCAACATGGCATTAGCAAAAGTGGCGGCTCGACACCATACTGAGAGACACTACTACTGTATGTGTAGCTCAGTAAATATTGATCATATCAGTCTAAATTCATTATCGTTTATTGTTCCCGGTAACCTTTATCTTCCTTCCCAGTAGGACTGCAATCCCACACTTCTATCTGGGTGCACCTACTTTTTTGACCATGTAAATCAGGTCTATCAACTTGTTCTTTCTGACTTTCAGGGTCAGACTCTGACTGATACAGCAGACGCCTTTGTATAAATAGCCACTGCGGTGTTGGATGCCGCTCTGGCAGTTGTCCAGTCGAAATAGAGTGGGCAAGCTGACCAGTCAGACCACACCGGGCTCATCTGGAGGCGGGGCTAAAAGACACAGGCGCTTGTGAGAGAGTTCTTCGTACAGATATACAGTATTAGAACCAATAATGTTTTGGTAATATAAGCAGATGATTCTTTTTTCTTTAGTGGACCCCAAACGTAAAGGTATTAACAGTGGAAATGAGAATAATAGGTCCCCTTTAATAGCAGCTATAATTGCTGTAGATGAAACACGAAGCTACAGAGCCATCTTCTCTCGTTAGTAGTGCGCAGAGTGCATATATGAGAGAACAGATGTTTCGGTATCTGGTGTTAACGGGAGCTAGATGGAATGCCGCGTCTCAACAATGAATAAAACATAGTTCTGGGGTGCGTTTTATCGCCCTCGCAGTAGTGAGGAAATTGAGGTAGATGTAGATAGAGAGGCACTTGTGAAAGGGATGAGAGATTGTTTTGCGCTCTGGGTTAATGGTAATGGATGACTCTCACTGTTGCTGTTGCTTACAAACAGTAATCATTATCACGACTTGATGAGCATGATGATGCAGTCCTTTCTGTGCTGTGCAACAAAGGCTGTGAGTGGATCGAGATGAGTTTGTTTGAACTGCAGCGTGTGTTTCCTAGAGTGCAGAAGAGCAAGTGTGTGTGTGTAAACGTATCTGAGCAGGTGTGGTTTGTGTCTTGCTGTTTCTGTTGGGAAGGAATTGGATCTGATTTATCCCTACTGAGTTTACACTTGAGTGCGTCATTACTTCTTGTGTATGTGGACTGTGCATCTGTTATGTGTACACATACAGGGTGTTATATTGTTCCAGCAAGGGTCGTGTGTGTCTCTGTGTGTGTGTGTGTGTGTGTGTGTGTGTGTGTCTGTGTGTTCTTGTAGTGAAGTATTTGTGAGGACCACTCCCAGCATTCCTCTTATCTCCTCACAGATATAGGGTAGTATGACTTGTGGTAAACTTGGCGACCAGCTAAAAGTAATACAAAAAGCTGAAAAATGACTTTTTAACATTCTGAGTGAACCATCTTTTCAGGTACCCTAATGCCCTGTAATTGGGTTGAGTGCGCCAAACACAAAAGCAGGTGAGCGCTGTGACTACGCTTATGTACTCCATACATAATCCAGCTTTAAATCAGAGTCCGGGAACCATTAAAATGTATTTAGAGCTTGACACGTCTTTATTTAATTTGTCTTACTTAACATTGTCCTCCCATGTTGTGGATTGTGCATGTGCACATTTGCTATGATGATGATGAGGCTGAGTGCTAGTAAACATGTAACATTACTTTACACAGCATCAGGTATTATCACAACTCAGCTTACCAAATCTTAAAAAAACAAAATGATACACATCATGTATTGTGGTGATGTCTTAAATCTGAGGATTGTGCCTTTTCCACATTATGCTTGATTGAAGTTGTCCTTTGAGATTGATTCACGGTTCACCTGGAATTGCTACAGTGGTTTCAGCCTACATGTACAGTCTTGTTTCAGATCAAATGTGTACAAGCCTCAGCCTTTACTCTGCTTTAGGCAGTTTTGGTCCTTATAGCTGGACCAGTGACAGCTAGAGCTTGGGAGTTGCTCACATCATCAAAATCAGGATCAAGCTTTATTGGCCAAGTATGTTCACACACAAGGAATTTGTATGGGTTACATTGGTTCACAGTGCGCAGAGAGTGACAAGAGTTCACAAAGTACACACACACACACACACTGCCTT
This sequence comes from Prochilodus magdalenae, assembly GCA_024036415.1. Lineage (NCBI taxonomy): Eukaryota > Metazoa > Chordata > Actinopteri > Characiformes > Prochilodontidae > Prochilodus > Prochilodus magdalenae. Next base: position 221,721 of record JAMWET010006282.1, read on the forward strand.
ACATACTTGTAAACCTTACATTGCGTGGAATTGTATGTGGATATAAATGTTCTGTGCTGTGTGTCTGGTTGTGGAGGCAGATAAAGTTAAGGCATATTTAATTGGAGTACTAGAAGAAGGACCGGTTTGAGACAGTAAATGCAAATGATGAGCTGTTGTACTGTAACTAAGAGAAAGAAGAAGTGCAATACAAGAAATGAGAAAAGTATCCCGAGTGTGGATTGGGGGGGTTAAATTAAAAGTGATTTTGATGTTAGGTATCACTTCTGAGATCTGTGGAAAGCCAAAAAAGAGAAATGTATTGAATTGTAGAATTGGCTCAGTATGAAACGACCCACTTGTTTTATGCAATTAGCATTGCAAGGTCAAGTCTAATGATGGCATGTCTGGAGAGGTGTGGGAAGAAATATCAGAATCCATTCCAAAATAAATACAGTGTAATTTTTATATGTGCTTATAGTAGACACAGGTTTTTGATACCACCATGCCAATTATACATGTAGCTCATTGAGCATATGTCCTCTTTTCCTTTGCTTTTATTTCACTCGTTTTCACTGAGATTGAGGGATTGAATTGTAATTCATTGTGTGAGACCTGATTTGTCATTGCTGTGTCATTGAGCTGGGGGGTTTGCTCCCCACAGCAAAGACTGGTGGAGGCTTGCAGAGCGGCGGAAAGGGGCAGGACATGTCAGCAGCATGTCTCATTTGACAGCGCACAGATGAGTGTGTGAGCACATGTCGAAGACAGAGATGCAGCCTACCAGAGATTATATCTCTTTTGTCTTGGTTTAACTACATTAGTTGGTCTCTACATTCAAAGAATATTGTTTTGTAGATGACTGCTCCATGCTATTATCACAAACATCTTTTCTGTGCACTTTAAAACTGTTTTTCATATTTATTTTTTTAATTATACATTTATTTTTCACATTTATTTTATTTTTACATTTAGAATCATGTTCTTCTAAAGATCTGACAATTAATTGTTTTTGGTACTTGTAAGGTTTTCTGTAATGAACATTTTCTGTTTATAAAAGTGCATGAGCTGGTGCTATATTAAACTGGCTATACAGATCATTGGCCCAAAAATCCCATTAAACCTAAGTAGGAGGTGTATCCCACATGGATTTTGTCAGAATACATACATACATTTAGAGTGTGCTTTTTCTGTACAGCTGCTTTGAGACATATTCAAGGGTCAAGGGTCATCTTGTTCGAACAGACTGTATGTAATTATTTGTTGTTGTTGTGTAACCGTGCTAGTGTTGGTATGTTGTTGTTTCAAACCTGCCATAAGACTTTGAGCTGCTATGATGTTTTTATCTGTGCAGAACATGTTCAGATTGTTTGTGAAGCTTTCTGAGGATGTGAGTGAGTGGGAGATTGTGTCTTTAATAGTGTGACCTCTTCAGTTTAAGAAAATGGATGAGCAGGTGCAGTGGACTATAAATCTTACATCCTCCTTCTGAAGGTGCCCTTATTTCTCCCACACAATTATGCTCCAGGGAAGGTTTTGTGCTGCTGGGTTTAATGCAAGTAATAGAGCCAGTTTGTCTACACAGTGAGCCTTAAGCTGCTTTTTCTTTAAAATGTTGTTTTCTTGTTATCTTGTCTTACCAGATTTGCTCCTGCTTTTCTCTGCAGGATTTATCAAAATGCAAGAGACATTATGAAAATGTGAGAGTCTCAGAACATGACAGATTTGCTAGATTTCAGTCATCAGTGGGCTCTGATGAAAAGACACTGGTGCGGGGAGGGAAGATGTCACAATTCAATAGTATTGACCCTCAGAAAATGAGCTCTCTTGCATCCCTTCATGACTTTAGATCATAAAGGAAGTGTGCAATGCTAGTGGGAAGGAAGATAAAGGTTACCAGGAACAATAAATGATAGAATAAATTTAGACTAATATGGACAATATTTATTGAGCTACACATACAGAAGTCTGTCTCTCAGTATGGCGTCGGGCCACCATGTTTGCCAACCCAACATGCCAGACGTCTCAGCATGTTGTAGAGGTTCCTAATGGTGTCCTGTGATAATCCATCCCATGCAACTTGAATGTTTTCACACAGTTCCTGCAGATGTGTGTGGTAGGGGTGGAGGTGGAGTGACACCAGGTCCTCTGGATGTGTGACGCGTGACAACAACGAATATGTTGATCTGACCACGGTGCCTCCACACACGGATTCGTTGGGCGTCTCCACCAAGAGAAAAGCGGGACTTGTTACTGAAGATGACCCGCTGCCATTCTAATTTACTCCATGACAATCTGACGTAACATCATTGCGGTCCTTGGTGACATTGACATGGTATTAGGGGCAGTCATCATAACGGCCTGCGTGCATGTAGTCCTGCGTCATTTATCTGTCTGCCAATGGTGCGGGCACTAACAGGATGTCTAACAGGCTGGAGGGCATCATTGCTTGCTCAACATCCGCAATCGTGGCTGCCGGGGTAGTAAGCTGCAGCAATAAGGCCTGGCCTTGCGTACGTCACTTGAACGGCCAGGGGTATTGATCATTTGAACCCACCCACCAGGTTCCATTCCTATCGGTTGATTTCTTTAAGGTTCTGTTTTTTGAAGTGTAATTATAATATGTTAATATAATAAAATGTTTGTGTATAGCAGTTTTTATACATATAAAGTAACTCTTTAAAACGCGCAGATTTTGGAGAGAATGTGATATAGGATAACGCATATAGAATAACACAGGAACAAGCAGTAAGATCGTCATTTCTTATTTTCTTTACACCACAGCACACTGAACATATTTAATATTGATGATTTTAAACCAAACTCAACTGGATCACACATATGGGAGACACACACACACTTACGCACATGAAAGACCAGCCTAAATTTGAGATATTGGGTCATCGTTTGTCAGGAGGATTGAATTGCCTTAATTATCTTGGGCTAGCCATAAGGGATGGTGTATTGTGAGATCCTAGTCTTTGTTGAGTCTTACCTCTGTCTTCGCTCTTCTCTCCTAATAGGGTGGAAATCACTTTGACCAGTATGAGGAGGGCCAGTTGGAGTTGGAACAGGCCTCCCTGGACAAGCCCATAGAATCGGTAAGGTCCCACCTATAACTTGTGCCATTGGACTGATTGAACTGACTGTGTGTGAGTGTATGATTGGTCCAGTCAGAGAATATAGTCACACCTCCTCTGCTGTCAGCCCCGCCCCCTTTTCAGTGTTGTGATCTCGTCCAATGGTCTATCTCTCAAATTCAGTCAAATTCCCAAACCCCTACCTTGTTTTAAGTCCTGTAGAGCCCCTGTAGAGCACCCTCCTGCTAGTCTAACCTCAGTGATCACTTCTGGTGTCCTCACCTGTGCAACTGTTACCATACTTACCATAGTCACATGATGTGGAGGAGATCTGTTCAATTGTACCAATCACTGTGATCAGTCCTCTTTCTATTTCGCCTCGCTTGATCACAGATACGAGCGATGTGTGTGTGTGCGCGCGAATGAGAGAGATGAGGCGTTGTCTGTATGCGTGTTGTCATGCTCCAGGCCTTTCTGTTTCATTTTGACATGCTTATTGATTTTAAACTGTGGAGTGGACAACACAGCAGCTCTTAAAAACAGTACTGTCCAAGCCGAAGCACAGTAACAACTACGAACACACATATTTCACCACAAGCTTCAGTAACCCTGCCAATGTAGCCCTTCTATAGTACAGTACTATTTTCAATATGGGCAGCTGAGTTAATTTTTTTATAAAGGCTCGTATGAATTGATTGTTTTTACTCTCTCTGGTCTCTGTCTCTCTCTTTCTCTCTCTCTTTCTCTCTCTCTTTCTCTCTCTCTTTCTCTCACTCTCTCTCTCTGTCTCTCTGTCTCTCTCTCTGTCTGTCTCTCTCTCTGTCTGTCTCTCTCTCTCTGTCTCTCTCTCTCTCTCTCTCTCTCTCTCTCTGTCTCTCTGTCTCTCTGTCTCTTGACTGTTAATAAAACAGTATTTAGAATGAATACTTCTTGAGTCTAACAAAATCACGTGCCCCAACCTGGAAAGATTGATTGATTAATTTATTGATTGATTGAATAGTATAAAAGGTAGTTATATTAACCATTTATTATCGACAGTTGGATCGAATGTGTTTATTACCTCTTAATGCTACTTATATATCTTATATATCAAAATATCTCCAATATATTTATTTTTTAGCATTTTAGCCTTAAAATCCAAAAGGACTCCTGCTTCATTCTTACCAGAGAGTCTTGTTTTTCACCTTATTCAGCAGCAGGGTAGTTATTTTTCAGGCTGATGATTTTGAGGCATTGGATTAGCCCTAATCCAACTGCTGTGTAGGAGGCTGCCAAGAGCCTACTTGATGGCCAGAGTGTCTCCAGCTCACACTGTCCTGAAGCTCCACTGTCTCCTTCTGTTTCTAGCACAGGCTCACATTGACATGTTTGTGACACAAAAGCGAACTAAATTCACTAATGTGGAAAGAGAAGGTCAATTTCGTATCCGAAATCACCAGGTAGAATAGTTTACATTATGGAGCATTGTGTGACATGGTGAAGGGTCACCAAGGAAGAACAGTTTTGACGTAGCATTATGTTTCTAAATGTTGTTGTTATTGTTGTTGTTATTATTATTATTATTATTTATATTTTATATTTATGTGACAATTATTAATTCTTCTTTGATAGTCCTTTCATTGACATAAAATTTTGTTTTTAAGCTTTTTTTTTTTTTTTTTTTGGATGAGCTTAAAGGTGGACCTGTTATGCTTTTCTTATTTTTCCCTGTTCCTTTAGTATGCTATGTACCTTATTGTGCTTGTAAAAGTTATAAACAAATCTATTTTAATAGACCCCAAAATATCATTTTGGAACATAATAGGGCCCCTTTATATTCAGTTTTAAGGTAAACTGCTTAAAATGCTTATAAGTGCTTTCCGAACAAGTAATGAGACTGCTTTATAACATAGTGTTAGAGAGTAAGGTGCTGAGTGCACTTAAGTAGTAGTCCAGAGCAGTAGGACACGTATTTGGACTACACCTGGACTTTTACTTTTTGCCTGAATTCAGATACGTGTTCGTGAGTATTTGGGTGAATTCAGTGTGTTGTCCACTCCACATACAGTGTGTTTCTGTGCAACGTTGTTTCGTGTGTGTGAATGTGACTGAGAGAGAAAGTGGAATTTAAATGCCTACCTGTTACTGTGTGTGTATGCTTGCGCACCAGTGATCAGTGTCTATGTTTGCGTGTGTATGTGTGTTTTGTTTTTGTGTTAGTGTCTGTGTAGGACAGTAATTTCAGATATTTGCAGTATTGTACACAACTTGGGGTGTTCGACATTTCTCTCCTGCAGCGAATTGGCCCCAATTAGCTAAGCAGCTCTGACCCGGTTTGTATCTGCACGCTCTGCTCTTCTACTCCTGTCTCTTTAGGGGCTCCTTGTAACGCTTCTCTCACTCTATCTCTCACTCTGTTTCTTTCTATCTCTCTCTCTCTCTCTCTCTCTCTCTCTCTCTCTTTCTCTCTTTCTCTCTCTCTCTCTCTCTCTTTCTATCTCTCTCTCTCTCCTTGCACACACTCCTGTCCTTCCCTTACTCTGTATCTCTTTCTCACAGACTCTCTCTCTTCCTCTCTCTTTTTCTCTTTCTATCTCTGTCTGTCTTTCTCTCTCCAACACAGTGATTCGGTGTACAGTACCCTCTGTCATTATGTGCTGGCATGGTGCTTGTGCAACTGGGACTGCATTTTTTTCGCTGATTAGGCATGTAGATAATATCGCAGGCAGCTCTCGGTTTTGTTTCTCCCTTTCTCTCTATCTATCCCCCCCCCACCCCCCCTCTCTGAACCTAGCTTGCAGGCCCTCCTCCTCTCCATATTGCCCTCTAATACATCAGTCAGTTAAACCTCTTTAAACACTGTACTATACATTTACCGTAAAATATAACAGAAGGTAGATACAAGGTACAAGGAGAAATCTTGCCAGCATGCTTGGGCTATATATCGCCAGCATCAGCAGTAATATCCTGCAGCATCGATACTGCAGTAGGGCACACATGAGCTGCTTGTGATGTGCTGACGCAGTCTTAAACCACTAATAAGTAGAATAATAAATAAGGCTTATTTAATGGTAACCTTTCATTCTGCTATACTGTGGCATAACATAAAGCATACCCATACAGCATAAGCATAACCTCAATTTTAATCCATACCCCTGTCTGGAATTGCTGAAATAATGCCAAAAAACCTCAAAGTTCATGTTTCAATAATGAAAAATGGGCCTAAATGTTGTACCTATGTATGTGATGTTCTAATCTAAGCCCTTTTGTTGTGGCTGCCCTAAAATGTGACCTTCATGTTGAATCCTTGACTGGGGTTGTGATGTAAATAGGTAGCCATAAAATGTTTTTGAGCTGGATTATTTGTACCTGGGAGTGCCCTGCGACGTAAGTGATTACTCAAGTGCTACTCTACAGTGTGTTTAAGGAATCTGATCATAATCATCATGATATATTTTGTCTACTGTTATTGAATAAACCTGGAGCTCCCTTAGTAAAAGTCGTTCTGTTCCAACCACTGTTCTGTTGAATAAGGCTGATAGTAACACCCGGGGAATCCACAGACCTTTCAATGCACACCTATTTTAAGACATAGGAATTGGCTTCCCCAAGCTGTACGACAGAATCTCCTCTGGTTAAAGTAATCCAGCTGTAGTTGTGCTTAAGGAAGCTAAACATTTTGTAGATTACGAAAAGGTACAAACCCTTTTCCAGCAAGATTTCTCAGGCCTTTTAGATAACCACCGATCCTTTATCTGTATAGCCACATCCTCAGCATGTAGATAGCAGACAGAGTTTGAACTGGGGAGGGCCGGAAAGCTGGAGAGGTGACTTGGCATCTGCCCGACGGAAAATATATACCTGCTCCTGCGCTATTGTCTATGGAGGGGTGCGGAGAGCAGAGTGACCACACATGCAGTAAGATACAGGTACACTACAAGATCATTCATGTTGGCTGTCACTGCAATATTTCAATATTATATCCACTAATAAAGACATGCGGCTATAGTTTGTGAAGTGCATGACATTTAAAGGACCCATAACCTAGAAAAACTGCGTAATGAGTGAGTAAATGCATTTTAAATATATTGTTTGTGTGATTTTGTAAAAGTGAGCTAATTTACAAATTCAGGCTACAGAGCTTCACCTCCACCCAACCAATTAAAACGGAGATTATTTACCTACTAAATGACACACTAACAGGCAAACCTGTTTCCTCACATATCCTGCCACAAAATTGGCTTTTTTTTGGGGGGGGAATGGTTTCTGTGAAAACCAGCTTACTTGCAAATATCCAGTTATTCAGCATACAGCCGTTTGCCTGTCCTTGAAGCTATGAATAGTGTTTTAGATTGGTCTGCTTTAGGAATTAGGCATGGTACAGTGCAGCCAATCAGAAGAGCAGTTGTTTACATGCCTCAGTTTAAAAGGAGCAGCTACAACAACTGCCTGTTTAAGGCCGTAGAAAAGAGGGAGGTTGGTAAAATGCCAGATCAGAGTGCATTAAGAGTGTTGAACATATAAAGAATCAATAAGCTACATTGTTTAACGGGTAAATACTCACTGGTAAATGATCATGTAAAAATAGGTTGCATGGAAGATTATTTAGCCCAGAAACCCAGATAAATGTCACAATTCGGATCAAACGTAAGAACAGTGTAGGATATGGGCCCTTTAATTCAGTTGCAGACAATCAGGTATGTGTACTAGACAAGTGCCTTTGCCCTTTGGCCTCTTGTTCTGGAACCAGAGCAGGAGCGTCTGTGCTATTTTTCCACCAAGAGTCTTTTATACCAATCATCACTTAGCAAATGGTGCTGGGACAGTGACAGCCATCCTTGAGAGAGTGTGTGTGTGTGTGTGTGTGTGTGTGTGTGTGTGTGTGAGTGTGTGTGTGTGTGAGTGTGTGTGTGTGTGTGTGTGTGTGTGTGTGTGTGTGTGTGTGTGTGTGTGTGTGAGTGTGTGTGTGTGAGTGTGTGAGTGTGTGAGTGTGTGAGTGTGTGTGTGTGTCCTACTCCTGTTTCTCCGCGCCCTTCTTCTGCCACTCATTGTGTGTGATCCGTAGGCAGCTAGAGGTCTGTGGTTTTTTAAAAATTGGGATCTTTTTTTCTCTGTCTCTTTCTTTTTCCTCTCTCTCATACTCTATCTCCCTTTTCCTCTCTCCCTCTTTTTCTCTTGCTCTCTCTTTAATATTTGCATGCGTTAACTTGGTAGCAGTCATTCTCTCTCTTCTTTTCTCTGACCATTACCCCTCCCTCCCCCTTTCCCTTTTATGTTTGTCCTCAATACACCCAACAAACCTGGGAGATGTGCACTGGGCAGCTACAAAGTTAGTGGTTCCTGTCTTGCACACACGTGCACACTTGCATGCACACACACACATGCGTTTCTTGTTGTTGTTAAGGCGTACATGTGTCACTTCTGTCTCTTATATGTCAGGATAATTTAAAAAATGAAGTTGGTGGTAATGACATTATGTGTATTAAGTAGTGATTCATCTGATTTGTCTTTCTCAGAGGATTTTGGCCTGTAAATTACTAAAGTTTATACCAACTAGAATTTTAAAATCACAATTTCTATGCTGTAAACACAGTTTTTATCACTGATTGTTAGTGAGAGCAACAGTGGGTGCCTTTTTCCCAACCAGTGACACTCTGTCAGTGCTCTTGTACTATACTGTACTATATCACATCGTTGTTTTAAGAGCAACTGGAGCTTTCCACTTTTTGTTGGTTTGCTGCTTGAGTTTACAGACGGGCCTCACGCAAGCACTGTCCAGCACAGTCTATTGGGTTTCCTGATTCTCCTTAAATCAATCAAATCTTTTTTGAAAGATACTGTTGGAACATTTAGCATACGCTCATCATCAAAAGAATAGCTGCACCCAGAAGGAAGAGTGGGATTGCAGTGCTATTGGGAAGGTAGATAAAACCCTAACCCTAACCCAATAAATTTAGACTTATATGGGGAATATTCATTAAGCTACACATACAGAAGTAGTGTCTCAGTATGGCGTTAGGCAGCCATGTTTGCAAACACAGCTTTCCACTTGTAGTGACACCAGGCCTTCTGGATGTGTGAGCGGTGACAACAACCTGGTCATCTTGGTGCTGGCCACGGTGCCTCCACACACTTGGGTAAAGGCCTTTGTGCATGTAGTCCTGCAGCGGTCTGCCAATAGTGCAGACCCTAACACAATGACTCATTGAGGCATCACTGCTCACTGAATGTCTACAGTCGTGGCCGGGGTGTCAGTCAGGTACTGGCATAAGGCCTGTGCTAGCTTACGTCATATGCGTGGGTCAATGTGAAACTTGAAGTACTCGCATGTCGCACGACATCAAACCTACCAGCAAGTTTCATGCCTGTGGGTTGATTGATTCTGGGTGCAGCTATTTGTACAACTATTCTCTTGATGATGAGTGTATAAACTGTAGCAGTTAAAAGGAAAGTCCATAAACGGGTTAAATAAAAACACTTTACAAGATCTGAAACGATTTGTTGGCCCCAATATCATAGCTAAGCCTGATATTTATCAAGTCAGGACGCACAAAAAAAAGAAAGAAATGAAACCCACATCTTTAAATCCTCTACACTCCAGACTCTCTTAACGGCACTTGTATTCACTTCAGTGTCTTTCATTCCTTCTCTCCTAAGGCCTCCCTCTTTCTCTCATACACCCCCACACACAGTAGCAGGTCAGGCCAGTGCCCTTCATTTTACACTGCAGGGGAGAATATTGATGCAGTAACTGCATGCTTGGCTTCAGTCTTCACTTTAGCTGTGCTGGAGCAGAAGCACGCACATTCATTTTTAATCCGCACCTGAATGTGTACATATGGGCCGGAAGTGCAGACAGCATTACTGTCCGACTCAGGACGGGGGTCTCTCTGGCTTTTGAGTTTTAATCAGAAACCAGAACCAGAACGCAGAACATTCAACATTGCCAGCTTCTTTCACGTACACACTGGGCCAAATCAACACACTCACACACCCCTTGCCAGTCTGTCTGAAAGATGAATCCAAGAATGTTCTGAGGCAAAGGTCATAAGTCGTCATTTTCACACACAGCCCTGACCCCTGCACGCATATCCTGAATTGCTCTCTGGTCTGGTCAGACAGGACTTCCAGTTTAGGAAGGTAAACAGGAGTAAACCATGCGTGATTAAAAGTGACCCTGTGTCAGTGACATATGGATGTATTTTAGAAACTGTGGCTAATTGTATAGATTTGGTTTCATGGTACAGTAGCCCCCGGAACCTATAACATACAGATCAGCTTAGGTCTTGACATTGACATGACTTGAGAAACCTGATACAGACTAATGTAAATCAATTCATTTTCCTTCTATACTCTAATTACTGACGTAATTGTGCCTGAAGCCCAGGATTAGGGAGGGTCTGTGATCTAACTGAAGCTGAGGGCTTTCTCTCAATGAGAGCTGGTGAGATGTGGAGGTGAAACAGCATACCCCAGTGGTATGCCATTTGGAGAACATACCAGGTTGAGTTTTTTCTGGTTGCTGTTATAACTGGAAATTAAATTGAGACAGTTTTTTATGAATGAATGAGTGAATGAGTCAATTTAAGGTCAAGTACAGCAGAATTTGGTCAGGGGTAAGGGCTAAATGCTAATTCAAGTGTGCCAGATTGGCAGAAACTGTGCAAGTCACTGCATATTAATACAAGAGTCCAAAAAACAAGATTTTTGTATTTTCAGTCATACAAAGAAGTGTACTTAATATAACCAGGGACTTCAACCAATATAAATGTCAGATTTCAGACCATGTCACATCAACTGTTCTTCAATGTCAGTATAAAAAAAAAAATAAAAAAATAAAAAAATTATATATAGAATAAATAAATATATAATATTTTATATATATATATTTATATTATTTATATATATATATATATATATATATATATATATATATATATATATATATATATATATAGCCCTTACAGTACGCTCTATTGTGATCACAGTAAGCTGTTACTTGCAATATGATAGTTAGTCCAAAACATGCAGCCCTGGATTTGACTTGGTATCCAACCATAAACATAGAGGGCAGGCTGATTTTCCTCAGTGGAATATTATAAAAATAAATCCCTGGGAGGATGAGCTTAAACTGGATAAAGCTGCATCTCTCTCACTTGCTCTGGCTTTCTATCCCTCTCTTTCTATCCCTCTCTCTGTCCCCCCGTCCCCCCAATCCTTCCTTCCATTTGTTCCTGCCCAGGCACCCTGCAGTGACTGTTCGCTATCAGGAAAGTGTGATGGCTCTTTCTCTCGCACTCACTGAATCTCTCAGTCTCTCTCGCAACACGTACGCACCGAGGGTCTAGGAGCAGCTGTCCCATTTGGTTTCCAGTTAAAAACAACACACTATTAAATACCTCAGAGGGTTTGGCAGTGGCAGATACCCTGCCACCACCTCCGAGTATCACCTCACCCCCACAACAGCACAGACGGGCTCTGTCTAAATCATCACTGCTACAAGAAAACTATCCTTCTATAATTCATGCTAGCGTTCCAAGGTAGCGCACTTGTGAATTATTTCTATTGGTCTGTTTATGGTATATAATAGGGGTTGTAAGCATACCTCAATCTAAAGGTTCATTCTCCTGCAGCTGCTTTAGACAGTGTTCATGCTATTAGGAGCAGTGATCTCCAATACAGTCACGTGGTAGAGTTTTTTTTGTCTTGTCTGTCATGTCTGTTCTCCACTACTGTGTAAGGACTTCCTCCAGTACACTTCGTTAATAGTGCACCACAATATTTTCTTAAAGTCTTCTGGGCTCACTTTGACAAATTCCAGCGACACAGCAGTCTGCAAAGAACATCCAGGGCAGTTGATGGTGATATTTGGGATTTTATGAAGAACTGAACTAATTAAATCCTGTTGAGCTGCTGGTAGGAGTAATTTGCACACCCTTCCACCGAGTGACATCCCTGCTGTTAAAGAGCAGCTGTAAGACCATTTGGGGCCAGGCACACAGATATATATTCACACAAGCCTTTAAAATCTGTTCCAGCAACTTGATAGCACATGCACACATGCTGCCATGTACATCTCTCTTTATCCCTCTAGATCCCCCTCTTTGTTTCAGTCTTTTTTAAAAACCTCCTGTCAGTTTTCTCTCCCTGCCTCTCTCCTCTTACTGGGTTAATAGCAGCACATTGCACACCTCCCTGCCTCCTTCCCTCTTCACCAACACTCTATCCTCTGTGGGAGTGTACCTGTTTGGATTTAATAACATTTTTTTTCTTTTTTTAAATTATTTATATTAACAGCTACAGACTGACAGTGGTTTTGTAGATGTCTGACACTGTCACTGTTGTAATATAGTGGAAAGATTGCACTAGTTAAAAAACAAAACAGTGAACAGTAGAGAGTTGTAGAGTCTGGCTGTTTTTCTTCCGTTTTGTGTGACGTTTGACTGTTCTTTTGACAGGCCAGGGTTTAAAAGCCAGGTTCGTATGGACATGTTTTCACTCCACTTGCACTGCTGTTGGATTCTTCGGCGTTGTTGCTTTTCATCTGTCTGTTTTTTTTTTTTTTTTTTTAATTGTTGTTTTAATATTATTATTATTTTTAAAATGAATTAATTTATTTTTATTTTAGCGCACTCATTTGTTCATCCGCACAAGACCCACCCCCCTTCTCGTGGTAACGTACCAAAAGGAAAGCATCTGCCTGTCGTTCCCTCCGACCAGTCAAAGCCTGGGAAAACCAGCTGACTCTATAGCGATCGCTCGGATTGGCTCTTTGAGAATGCTGTGACTGAATAAATGAGTCTGTCTCTCCTCTCCTGAAGGGCTTTTCTTCTGATTGGCTCGAATGTAGGCTAGAATTATTATGCAGAGATCACTAGGTAATACGAGGGCATCCCAACCTTCTCCCCGCAGTTCCTGTCCTCCAAACAACCAGATGGATCGTGTATGTGTGTGCGTGTGTCCGCACATTGCCGGTAGCAAGATCTGCTGCAGAACCACTGCATTGCAGGCCATTTGGGCAGGGCTTGCTGCAAGCACATCTGCACTGCTGATGAATAGAAAGGATCTCAGAATGTCTGTGGACATGTAAATGATCTGGCCTTCATTTTGTTTCTCAGATATTTTAGCCAGAGAAAAATTTAAATGTTTTGAATTCCCTTTAATGATATTAGTAATTATTCTTTATTGAAATAGAAAGACCTGTAGTTAGTCATTCCCAAAGTGCAAGAACAGACAGTTCATATAATTATAGAATTAATTTTTGATCATTAATTTTTGATCCTTTAAAGCCAGTTTTTTTTTTTTTGAGTGGGTTGGGTTATGCTTGACACTCAAATGATAAATTCGTTTTTCAGGCTGTCTGTTCTCTCTTAAATGTTAAGAAAATAGAGACTAATGTGAGATTATAGCACTTGGGGAAAATTGCCCTCTGCACTAATCAAGCAGGCCTACTATGTAGCCAACAAAATGTGTACTCAACCGATGAAGAAGCCCCCCAGCCCTCGAAGGATTTGGTTTATATGGTGAATGGATGAATTAATAATTGTTGAAGCCAAAAACCTTACAGGAAAAGGTAAACAAAAAGTGCATGGATAGGTTCGCAAAATACGCACCTTAAAGGAGGTAGTGAGTGATGTTATAAGTGTAAATGCTAAAACTGCATTAGGCTGCAATAATAAAACTGCAAAATACACACACAAGTATAGATCAACTAACTTCAGTTCAGAAATCAGCATGTTAGTTAGTAAACTTAAATCCCCTCCCACCTCTAGTGTAAGAACAAGACTTCAGCTTTAATTCAGGTCGTCCATCGAAATCAAATATAGTGTTCTCCCGTATGTAAACCTTCTTTGAGAGAACCTAATTTTATAAACCGATGTAAAGTGTTTTGAATTGAAGTCGGATTTTATTTCTTAAGAAAGAGCCAAACAGATGTTGACTTGTTGACTTAATGTTTTATCTAGTTCCCCAAACCGCTTAAACAATAAATGTTAGTGATCTTATTGTATTTATTAAAATAATTAATTTGAATTTTTTTAATTTTATCAATATTCAGTCCACAACAGAAGTTCCAAATGGATCCTCCCGTCGTTTCTAAATTACATACCGGGACATGGCAGAGAAAAGACTATGGCTGTAAAAAGGGGTGTGTTTTGTGCTGGTGACCACACCTACCTTCACCACTATGCACTAACTTTGTTCTTGCTCCGCCCCTTGACTCTAAGTCCACCACTCATGGCTCGGCCTGCTTCAGTCTAACCCAGCCCCCTCTAGCCGGTGTCCTCAAGTTTAGATGACCTTGCGCGTGCCTGTTCTCATCTCTAATTGCCATCCATGGCTCTTTGGTCCCTCCCCCTCCTCCTTCTGTATATGCTCACCATGCAGTCAGTACTAACACCGCCGTCTCTTTTTGTTAATGTGGTTTAACAAAAAGCTGCATGCTGGTTAATGGTTTTGGTATTCACCCTTTTCCACATTTCTTCAGTCTTCAGTGGATTTTTTTTTTTTTTATTTTCCTTTTTTTCCTCATGTCTGTCAGTTTTTTACATCCATTTTTTCCCCTTTAGTGTGCTTGGAATGAGTAGACCAACGTTTTGAAGTGTCTTTTGTGGCTTGATGTAGTTTGAAATGAGAGTTTGCTTTCTATTTCTTTTTTTTTTTTTAAATATTAGAATAATCTCTCCTTCCGACACACTCTCTCCCTCTTCTCTCCTCCCACGCACATACATGTGCACACACACTGGGCCTCTTAATGGTAACCCGAGGCCACTATCTCTTTCTGTTTCTCTCTCTTTCCATTTCTTGCTCTCTTCTGTCTCTGTCTCCTTGGCCCCCTCGCTCTTGCTGTCTCTCTCTTTCTCGCTCTCGTGTTCGGCTGCATTCTGTATGTTTTTCGTGGTGGTTCTGTTTTCATGGTGAACTCACAGAAAAGCTTGTGGAAGTTTTTATGTTGATGCAAGATCTATACGTATGTTGTCCCCCCTCTCATTTTCGTTTATATTCTCCTCGTTGTTTGTTTATTAATCTTTCTGAAGCGGTTTATATATGTATGTACATGCCATGATACGTATATAACCGCGTATTTTCCCTCCCTTCTCCTTACTCTGATACTGAAGGTGAATCAGTAGACTCAGAGTCTGTTTTTTCTAGTTTGTGTGCAGTGCTGGCTGTTTAGCTTCAGTGTATGGTATATCAGGAATGCTCCGTTTAGTGTGTAGACTAGACGTATAGAGAGCACACAGCAAAAAACTGACTCCTTGGCAAGTGAAATCTTCAGTCTAGGCAGTATAGCCAGTATTTTTTTTATTTGAGATTGTCTAGCTTAAAAACCAGCACAGTTGATATTAATGCACATATTTTCTGTATTTTTAATATAATAAAATTATAATAATTCTAATTAATAGTATTATAAATTAATATAATATGATTCCCTTAGCAGAGTCATGATTTGATATCAGTAACAAAGGACACCCCAAAAATCACAAACCTCAAAAAATCATTTTGAGTCGGTATGTCCATATCATAAGCCCCACAATGCAGTTTCCTCTAAATGCTGCACCCAGATTTCCTCTAAATGCTGACAGATTGGATTGACTTCCTTTAATGTATATTATTACTTAAAACAAGTTAAACATGTTTAGAGCCAGTTTGTGTAATCTGATGGCATTTAACAAATTCATGCAGAGAATAGATTCCTTGTATGCAGCGTTCCAGGTGATTTCACTTGCCAAGCTGCAGTTTCTCGCAGTGAAGACCTGAAAGATTCTCGCCCTTGTTTAGTCTAACAGTGACCTTTCTTGTAGTGCTAGCCCCGTGTAGACTGTAGGAGCCATTAGGGTTGCTTTACAGCAGAAAACCCTGTGACCTGTCCTTTTATTCGTTGTTTCTATCCCTCTCTCCACTCCTCCTGCCCTCTGCCCTCCCTCCTTCCCTCTGTTTTCTCTGACAAGGAGTTCTGACCTCAAAGGGGTATAGCAGGTGATGATGATTATGATGATAAAGAGTGAAGATTTTGTTACGGTAGCTTTGCCGCTGTGTGGGCTTGTGTCATAAAAGCGTATGTGTGTGTCTGTGGGTGTGTGTGGAAAGCGCCTCTTATTATTGGAATATTTTTGGTCTTTTTTTCCTCTTTTCCTCCCATCAGGATAACATCGGTCATCGGCTACTTCAGAAACATGGCTGGAAGCTGGGACAAGGCCTTGGCAAAACCATGCAGGGTAAGAATCTCTCTCCCTCTCTCTCTCTCTGTCTGTCTCTATCTCTCTCTCTCTCTCTGTCTCTCTCTATCTTTTCCTCTCCCTACCTCTTCCCTCTCTCTCTCTCTCACATGTGTATCAATGCCGTCTACTCTATTTACGTGGTTTTGTCATTTGATATGTTTTTTTCCCTTCTACCTTCATGTCCTTTTCTGACCTCTCTTTACTTTCTGACTTGGTTGTCTAATTGAGTCATTTGCATCTTTAGCTCATTGGTTTTTCATAGGAATGCATTCAGAGTTGTGCAAGACTGTAGATTTCTCAGGGTTTTGTCTGCGAAATGGCTTCAGTTTGTACTAAAAAAGTGAGAGATAACAGGATAAGCTGGAGGAAGTGGGGAGGAGGGAAAAGCAAGAGAGAGCAAATGCAGCCCTCCTGTCCCATGATGCATTTTGACCCTGGAGCAGTGTTTCTCAGACCCGAGCAGGAAAGAAAATATGCTGTTTTAAAAGAACACGAACACGTATTACACATGCACCGAGAAGATGAAAACAGGAGCTTCGCTCGTCAGATAGATAAACAAAGGCAGATTTTATCACATGGAAACGGAATGGAGCTCAGGTCCACCTTCAGCACTGGTTTAGAATAGACAACAAAAAAAACCTGGCTGTTCGCCTTAGTTCTTTAATCATGCCTTCTTTCTCTTCTTCTATCATCTTTTCCTTTTGACCCCCCCACATCGCTTGCCTGCAGAATGTCAAAATCACCCTTTGTTAATGCAGACTTGTTTACTGGTTGCAGGGGTTGTGTGTTCTGTTGGGAGGGGCATGAGAGAGCGTTTTCCATACACACACAACCCCTCCTTGTCTCTCTACGAACAAACAGCTGCATTGAGATGCAGGGAGCGATTGGGCTGGCTGTCCACTCTGCTTGCCTTCAGATAGAAGCCATGCAACCATACTTGTTGTTACTGCACCACTGTGATGATGGCATGTTAGTGATGTTTGTCACCAGTGTTATAGAATGTAAATTTTAGGAAGACTTTATATATATATATATATATATATATATATATATATATATATATATATATATATATATATATATATGATAACTGATATCTGGAGGTGTTATTCTATTTAATTTATGGCAGTCGCTGCTGTATTAGAGCACTAATGTGTGAAGATCGACAATTACAGTTTTATTACAGCACAGCACTGTTTAGCAGCTGTTTAGCAAATTCAGAGGTGTAGGCCTAATCTAAATAATTGACAAAAAATGGGCATGTCTAAATGCAACGCTCAACATTCATGCATGCCAATGATAATAATCATTAATTTAATGTAATATTATTTAGTTATTTGTTCAATGAAAATATTATTTACACAGGCTTTATATTAATTATAATGATAAAATATATATAATAATATATATTTTATCATTATTATAATATAAACTGTAATAATGCTTCTGTTTAGCAATTTCGGTGGTGTAGGTGTAATCTCCAAAAAAAAAAAATTGACATAAAATGGGCTTGTATAAATAAATGTATACATATATCACTCAACATTCATGCATGATAATAAATAGATATTTATATATATATATACATATATATATATATATATATATATATATATATATATATATATATATATATATAGAGAGAGAGAGAGAGAGAGAGAGATTATTTATTTATTTATTTATTTATTACATAATACACTGACGTGACCAACATTTAACTCATACAGGAAGGTAGATACCACCATCCAGGTTTCCTGACTCAAGTTTGTGAGCGCTTTTGATAGGTGTTTATGAAATAGCAGGTCCAGACACTGTGTTCTCTCTCCTCTCCAAACCATACAAGGAGTCACAGAGGACATCACAACCTTACATAAAGATGAAAGGTCCATAATAGGACAGGCAGCTAGCAGAGAACTGTATATAGTACTGACACACAATCACACCAGAATTAGTATTCTGATTCAAGCCAAGAAATAAATCAGGGTATTTCATACGCAATTACACAGATGTAGATAATTCCACTGATTCTGAAACAATTCAGCCTGATTAAATCATTAATTTAATGGCAGTTCGATGCAGAGTGCTCCATTACACAGAAATGTTAACAGTGGTGGTGATAGGAACTAGGCACCCAAAGCGTTTGATGCCCAGAAGATACATTTTATAGAAAGTTATTTTAGATTTAAATTGAAGTTTAATTTTTTAATCATTTAAATTATTAATAAATGACTGAATTCCATATATTTAAAATGATAAGGACCATGCAATTTGGATGTTACCTTTGCTGTGTCAAAATACGAGTTCAGTACAAAACCCTTTACATTGCGTGTCATGACAAACATACCAACATAAACGGTCAGAGTTTATTGGAAATAAAATCTTGCTGCATTAAAAGTTCATATGGTTCTGCCTTCTCCTGTAAAGTTACTATTTAGGAGATACAGGATTGTACTATGGCCGCATAGATACACAAGCGCCTTTTGCATTTGCTTGTTTTGCAATCTTTGCTTGTAAAATGAATGGTCTCTTTCTCTCTCTCTCCCTCTCTCTCTCCCTCTTTCATTATCTTTGTTCTCCCTTGCCTGGATAATGATGTCATAGCTGGCAAACTCAGGGTCTATTCAGCAATTGATCAGTGAGTTCATGAGGTTTAGAGGAACACACACACAAACACACAAACACCCAGTTGGCTCAGCAGGATGGATCTGAGCTCCATTAAGGCTGCCACACTCCATAGCCTGCACTAATTGAAAACATCTGCACACTGCTGAGATGTGCAGGTATGCGCCGTCTTCAGACCAAACCGTATTTGGCCATATTTATGTATATGTTAATCGAGCAGGCAAGTCGTGTTTGTGTGTGCAAGTATCGTTGTCAGGGACTGTAGCGAGGAGAAAAGATGTTAGGCATTTGATGGCATTAACCATGCTAGTCCAGAACCAGGCTTAAACAACACAAAAAAAATCAACCTATGAACTTAAGCACGTAGAGCCGGAGCTTTTTATGTGCTGCAGTGTTTTCTGTCACTATATAGAGGCTCGAAGAGGCTCTACAAGACTCTGGATTAAATCCATCTCCAGCTGTTGCTGGTCAAGGCACTTTTGCTAACAGTACTGACACCGGGTTCAAGTGGTGCCTGAAACTGGGAAATACTAATTGTCCCACTTGTAAACTTGTAAAATTGAAGCGTCGACAAAGTCGCATTTAAAACCTCCAAACTCTGGAAAATGTCACGCATGACACGACCTTTAAAGTTTTACATGAATGAAAAGGTTGAAACTTTCTGTGAATGTAAAATATCTATGTTCTTGATGTGGTTCTGTTAGATGGGCAGGGTTTTTAACACAGCAAATTAAACCCAGGCTTCCCTGTGCTTCCGAACTGTATATCCCGAAAGGAGTATTCCGAACATCCTGCGTGCGTGTGTATATCGTCGCTGTCCAATGAAAAACATGTATCTCCATTTTTGTTGATTTTTACTTTTATGCCTCATTTGATCACATGGGTTGCTTTTTACACTGTATATGAATTTCATGATGGATGGACCAACAGAAATGGCCCAAAACTGCTTGGAAGGACGTCTGGTCCCATTGACTTTCATTCAGATCAAAGGAGGTTTTCTCCTGGAAAGTTGCCATTTTGGAGATGCATGTTTTTCTTTGGACAGCGACGATATATATTCTAACTTTGCTTGCTGGAGTCGCTAGGCAGATATATGTACGTTAGTTTGTTTTCATGATACCACAATAACCCTGTTTATAGTCTCAGCGCTTCCATATAGAAAACTTAAGTGTTGTTTCAGAAATGTGAGTGGGAAGTGTCTCATCTCTAAGAGGATATAATCAGGGATGTTTTCTTTTACAGTGTCACTGTGTGCTTCAGCTTTGTAGCCTGTGCTTAATATGACAAATCAGTGAGTGCTTGTGTTACAGGGACACATGTGCACACACAAATGCTCTCTGTTGGGCAGCTGTTATTATCCAGCTGTTCCAAGTGGTGAGATCAGCATTGGACATAGAGCAACAGAGCTTTGTTCAGAGCACAAGAGGTTCCCTCTGTATGTGCATGTTTCTATGCTGCTTTCTGTTTGCTTTACAGTGGATGGATTCATTGTCTATTCCACTCACAGTCCCGCTAAGATGGGACAGACTGAAGTATGAAGATGAAAGATCAGACCCAGAGTTTGTTACACTGACTGTTTTCCAACATGTGTAGCTTTGCGCCACATATAGAGGTACATCTAAGTCGTCTACTAGATTCTATAAACGCTTATTAGTGTTAGTAGTACATGCTATTCTCCAGGCTTGTATAGAACCACAGCTAGTCGCTCCGACAGCATGCGCACAATTTACCTCAATTTGCAAGAGCTGACCACTTAGGTGATTAAAATATGAAATATATTTTGTTGAGTTTATTTCTCTGTGAGGCTAATCCAAAAGCATGCAGGCTTTTTCCTAACTTATATATATTTATTATAAATATAAATAAATATATATATATATATATATATATATATATATATATATATATATATATATATATATATATATATATATATATATATATATATGTATTATATAATATTTGTGTCAGCTTTGACAGACACACAAACAAATATCTACCATCGGCACACAATTCCCATGTTCCTTTTATCAAGCAATTTTTCGTATTCAGCATTTTCATTGAATCACTTCGTATACACATCGTGCAATATACCCTGTAGTATTTGGGCACGAGGGGTCGCATGTTAGCTGGCAACTCCAGCATTAGTAGGCTGCTAACTTGCTTGGCGTATCAGCACTGATTGGGGAAATCGGGCATGTTTTCAGATATATAGATATGCTGTGGCATATGGTAAAGTTTTTCAGAAGTAAAAAACTTTACAATATGCCACAACTTTACAAAACTTTACAATATGGCACAACTTTACAAAACTTTACAATATGCCGCAGTATACCCCCTCCCCACACACACACTTTATTTTGATTTTGAGACATTCAGGGCTTTTGGCTGCTTGCAAGCTTTTTATCACCAAGCACAATGCCTAGCACCGGATGGAGCGGTGTAAAGCCCGCCACCACTGGACTGGTCTGTGGATTGACGAGTCACACATTTCTATTTGGCCATCTGATGTCTGAGTTTGATGATGGCCAGGAGATGGATGCCTCCCTGACTGCTTTGTGGCAACTGTTAATATTTATCGGAGGAGGGATAATGCATCCTATGTTTTTGAGATGTTGGCTTAAGATTTTTTTTTAAGATTTGAATCCCTTACTGATCTCACACTGGGGAAATTTAGTCTCCGCATTTGACCCATCCGTGAAGGGAGACACCCACATACACACTCACTAGTGAACACACTAGGGGCAGTGAGCACACTTACCCGGAGCAGTGGGCAGCCCTATCCACGGCGCCCGGGGAGCAGGTGGGGGTTCGGTGCCTTGCTCAAGGGCACCTCAGTCGTTACTGTCAGTTCAGGGAATCGAACCGGCGACCCTCCGGTCACAAGGCTGGTTCCCTAACCTCCAGCCCACGACTGCCCCAGTGAAGGGAAGTCTTAATGCTTTGCAGGGACAATCACGTCTGTGTTTTCTCCTCCAATATGACTGTGTGCCAGTGCACAAAGCATGGCACAAAGGCATGAACACACTGGCCCACACAGAACTCTGACACAGAACCCTGGCCCACACAGAACCCTCTCGTCCAATATCAGTGTCTGACCTCACAAATGCTCTTGAAATGAGTGGGGTGAATACCCTCACACACTCCAGAGTCTTGTAGAAAGCCCTCCCAGAGGAGTTAAAGCTGTTATAGCTGAAAGGGGTGGTGGGTGTTTTTTCTGACAGTGTTCAAATCTTTAAAACATACCAGAATTGTTTATATATATAAATATAATTGTGTTGTTTAAAACTCCAGGTACTTTACAATTATATGTTCAGGATATCCAGGATGGCTTTGACGGGGTGCTGAGACCTTAAGTCCTTTTACACCAACAGTGAATTTTGCAGAAAAAGTATACATTAATATTAATGCTGTTTTTACAGCCTCTGTGCAGCTTGGCACCAGGATGAGGAAGTAGTTGAAGCCAAAGGCTGTCTTCCCAGCCAAATGAAGTGTGTGACAGTTCGGGAACACTTTCAGCATAACGCAACTGTTAGCTTTTCAGCCTGCTGAATATTTGTTATATATTATGATAACGCAGTACTTTAGATAAGGGAGGACAGGGAGGGACTTGGTAGGGTTTGGTCACAGCTGTGGGGAGATATTCCAGATCAGATAAAAGGCTGGAGCCTGTAGACAGCTTGAGAAAATAAATTAGGTACACGTCCCCAGAGAACACGGCAGACGGTCTGAGTTAGAAATTGGAAAGCTGGTGTGTACTTCAGGGACACAACTGGTTCTTGGTAGTTGAATAGATTCCAGTTGTTCTGAAGTCCCAGTTTTATGTTCTCAAAGGTCGCTCCCATCCTAAAGGGTGCGTGTTCGAGACTGAGCAGTAAGATTGGGCTGGGCCAAGCACTTGTATGGCCCTTTTTTGTGAGTTACAAGAAGCTCCTCCTACTCGTCTGTGTATATACATTAGCCCTAAATGCACTGAGTAATGAAACTCTTAAAGTGCTGGGTGGATTTGCAAATATTGGTGAATGGAAGCTGTTAGATAACAGTGGCGGGACCCATGCGTCTCATATTGTCGGTACTGATACAGTGCTGCCAGCTGCTCAGAAATGTTTTTGTTGTAGATGCTCCTGCTAACAGTGCCTTTACCTTTTCTGCGGTGCGCTTCTTGTCAGTTGTTCTTCTGCAATTTTAGCTAAAAGATGCTTCCGCTTCTGCCCATTAGCTTATATAATAAGTGCATTTAAATGGCGACACGTTTTCGTTTCTAACAGTCAAAACAATGCTGCGCTTAGATAATGGCATTAAAAATATTATCATCCTGTACCTGAACATGGCCTACAAGCAGCCATTGCCAAGGAAGAGAGCTTGAACAGCATGTATTCGCAATTTAAAAAGTGTTTTGGTAGTCCAGCCTCAAAAAAAACCCCTAAAAAATCTATTTTGTTAGCAAATAATGTAGGTTATTTAACCTATAAAAAAAAAAGCTTTAAATAAATGATTATTTCAAGCGAAGTAGTTTTTTTGAGTTGAGTAAAAGTCAGTTGCTTGTACTTTTTACATTGTAAGATGGAAAAACGCAGGAAGACGCTCTGATGGGTTTGTGGTCTGTTATTGGGTGCACCTTGATTATGATGGGACGTTCAGCATCATGGTTCCCAAACACCAAACCTGGTTGCCGAATGTTCTGTTGTTGATTCATTGCCAACTATAGAATATCCAGTTTGGTGGCAAATGTTTACTATCTTGTGAACGCAGCATATTAGTTGTGGTAGTCAGCTGTATGATGCATATGTGGTACATAAAGATAGGTTAGGAAGAAATGGTGCATTAATCCTTTAATGTGGACAGGAGGTGTTATTTAGCAGCGGTGTGTTTGTTTGAGTGAGAATTGTTGTACTGCACTGAAAACACTGATCTGCACTGAAACTGAATGTACAGGCTTGGGAGTAAGTCTTCGAGGGAACTGCCATGTGGAGTATTTAACCTCAGCCTATACTCTCTCTCTCCTCACAGAGCCCTGCTTCTGTCACTTTATTGAAATGTCTCCCCAATGCTTTGAGTTTCCATTGTATTGACTGTTTTTTTACTCTTCTTTCTTTTTGCTCTTGTTTTGTTTTTTTTAGGTAAGGTTTGTAGGAACCCCCTCCCCCCTTTTGTGTGTCTGTATATGTGTATGTGTGTGTGTGCGCGCGCGTGAATGTTTGTTTTTCTTTTGCAAAATGAGGATGAAATAACTCTCCCCCTTTACAGTGTAGCCTAACGGCCTCTCTTAGTTCCCTCCTGTAAGCTTACAATCACTAAACTTTCTCTGCTCAGAATTACCAGCGCTACGATTTAAAACTCACTCCAGAATGAAATCAGTAAAGCTGTAGTTTCATGTGTAGAAACCAATGGCCTTTTCCTTGATTTTGTTCAGGATTCACTTGTGATAGAATAGCTATTTTCATGTCAGTGTATTTCTGGCTGCGATGGGGGGGTTGTTTTGATTGGCTGTGAACATAAGATTGGGTTTTTCTGATTGGCTTTGAACATGTCTCTGCCTCCCTCCACTCCCGATAATTCTTTTGAATGGCTTGCAGAATGAGCCTGAATCTCCGCCCATTTCCACCCTTCTTCCTCCGCCTCTCAGTCGATCTGTCTGCCTGTGTCCACTCTTGTGAAGTGACCGTACACGTGGTAATGTGGGTGTGGGATTTTGCGCGTGTGTCGTGTGAGAGTGTATGTGTGTGTATGTGTCACTGATGAGGGGGTGGGGGCTCAGGTGTTTTGGCTTGCAGGGAAAACTCTCACACCATCCCGCCTGCATCCCCCACTCACCTCTTTTATATTACACAGATACTCAGAAACAACACCCTGGCCATCTCTTCTCCCCTTTTCTGCAAAGCATGCTGGTCGTGTAGAACTAGAATTGGTGGGTCTTGAGTTTTAAGCAGTGCAGCAGTGGAGTGAAATTTAATGCAATAATGAAAACTGTATTCAGATAAAGATAGCAAGAGAAATTTATGAACACATTAGGGATGGGCATTTCTGTGTAGTTTTATGTGTAGAGTAAAAAAGCGATTTTTGGGCCCCACAATGCAGTTTTGTTGTGATTTTTGCTGATTAGTGCAACAATATACAGTATATTTTCATATAAATTCATATATAACTCATTAATCTAGTACATTACTGTGCAGTGTTATAGTCACATAGGAAACTACTGCGCTTGACATCCACACACAGCCGGTTTATGCAGTGCATTCACTCAAGCAAATGGTTGTATTGGCTTTAATTTTATATTAAGTTGATCAATACAAACATTGGCATACGAAATATCGTGATAAGAAATTAAAAACCAGAAGTTAGTTATTGCCTCGATATACTGCAATGCTTTGAACTCAGTTATGAGACATTTTTTTGTTTGGTCTACATTTACATTTATGGCCAGTGCAGTGTTAGGAGTCTTGCCCATGGACTCTTATTGGCTCAGCATTTGCTACCTAGACTGGGATTCGAACCCCCGTCTGCCACATGTGGTGGTAGCTCTCTGGTGGGAAGTGGGGTTAAGCTGAGCCACTAAGCCACATCAACCACCCAAGACAACACAATCAATTTGAATATAAATTTTGTATGAATTTACGAACACTGGCCTGCGCAATATTTAGATTTGAGTATTTATTATTTAGTATCTGTTTAAAAATTATCCTATATATATATATATATATATATATATATATATATATATATATATATATATATATTTTTTTTTTTTTATAAAGCAAATGCCCTGAGGGTATAACTAAGTATAGTTCCTGATATACCATTGGTATAAAATGTTAAATAAATAAAAGAATTACGGATGATAAATTAATTCCAGTTATTTCTGTAAATTATGCCACATATTGTTGTTTTTGCCTGTAAAATGCTGTTTGGGGCAGCAATAAATATCTAAATGGATAGTTTCCTAATCCATACTTTTTTACTTAACTAATTGTTTGCCCATCCCTGAAACAGATCAATATTGTTGAAGCCTGGAATTGAACTCCAGTATATTTAAATTCTATTGCACATTGTCTCACTTTGTTGTCGAGGCTACGTGCGCTGCTAAGAACTCAAGCACCACGTTATATTTCTCACATCTCCTTCTGCTGTACAGTGATGCAGCACGCATAAACAATGGCCACTGCCTCTCAATCACACTCACCCACAGACCTTGACCTGCATGGCGGATGGGGGAAGGGGGAAGCAGGGAGGGCAGTGGTCTGCGTTTGTTTGGTCATTTTCCTTGGAAAATAGAAGAAAATACAAATCTGCATATTCAAACAGCAGAAAAGGGGTTAATGAGAGAAAGAAAAGCATGGACGGTTTGAAACACCCATAATCACATAAGTAATCTTAAACAACTTGTGTTGTTTAGTGATGCTTACCGTATGACGTGAAAGACGAATAAAACAGCAAATTTTGTAAACAAAGTTTAATTTGGAGAATGTGGAGAACCGGAACCAACAGCCCCGCTCTTCATCATGAGCGGGAGGAGCGTTTAGAGTTGCTGTTTTATGTGTTAAGGTGGAGAAGGATGGCAGGAAAGCAGGGGATGGTGAGATGGGTATTCCTGGTATCACCCAAAATCCAGAGTGGTATTGGGCGCACCAAGTCCTGTACCCCTGGGTCCCTACACCCCACCCCTAACAGTTCACCCCCTGACCCCCTGACCCCTCTCTGTGTGCCTCAATCTTCCTGCTTAACCAATTGGTGTTTCTTTTTTGCAGCGTTATGATCCTGGCCATGTTGTGCTGATGGTAAACTTAGTGGTAAATGTTATTTTTCCCCTGATTGAATTGGTTACTTTATATTTTGTTTTGTTTATCCTTTGAGTTTTTGTTTTGCTCAGTTTAATTTAACCCTCCCTCCCATATTTTTTTTTCTTTTTTCTTTTTTATATTCTCGTCATCAGAGCACCAGTATTTTAATAAGCTTCAACTGTCTCTACCTCTCTCTCTCTCTCTCTCTGTCTGTATTAGTCGTCATTCTGCTGCCTGTGTATCAGTGTAATTTACATTACTCCTCTAGAGCATTTCTCATTTCGTTTGTTTTCAGTTTTTTTGGGAGATCTTGTGATTCACTTCCCCCTTTTTTCGTTTCAATGCACATTCTTCACCGGAATGCGTAATGCTAGATGAGACGTCACTGTTGTTCCCAAAACACTGATTGATGGAAAGGGAATGGATTAGGTTGGACCTGTTTCGGACTCCGACCTACTAGTGATTTGACAAATTGATCAGACACACTGACCATATTAAAATGAATTAGCTGTGGTGTGAAGGGGGACATTGTAACTCTAACATGTTCTGTATAAAACGTCTTGCTATAAACACGTCTGCTCAATGTTATCACTCGACTTTTCTCCTATGCAAATGGTCCTCAAACGAGGATCTGATTGTAGGTTTGGAGTCCAGACAGGCCCTAATCGTTCTGCACGCTCTCCTCTATCATTTCATCACAGGAACAGTTCTACCATTGGGCTGAGGCTCTAGGCTTAGCAGTTTGACAGCTCGGAAATGTTGACGCGTCTCATTTTCTCGGGGGCTAGGAATTAATTAGACATCCCTGATGTTGTGGCAGCGCTTCATGCATGGCTTTTCAGTGTTTTAAGAGAAAGGACTTCTTTCTTTCTAAGGACAAAAGATGGGTATAATTAACACACAAAGCCGTAGTTTAAAGTGTTTGTCTCTGCTTGCAGTCTGTCAAGTGTTTCCATTAACAAGATATGTTGTGACTGGGTGGTTGTTGATGCTTTAAAGCCTTAATAAGGATGTTTGGGTATCTGTCTTTCTAGGACTGTTAAATTGAGAGCATTTTTATTGTTGTTTATTTATTTTATCGTCTGCAATTGTTAGTTTTATACAGTTTAACAACATTTCTTAATCTTTTTTTGTGGGGGGCATCCTAATTAGGGCTTACAAAAGTTGGATGTTAAGAAGATTGAGGAAATGAATAGGTATAGGATATAATGCTAATGTCTTGTAAAGCATGCACTTGAGTTTTAAAGTGGTTTACAGTGCGTCGTGTGTTTCTGCTTCTGTTTTTGCTTTGGCATGTTTCATGTACGCTTTTCACTTTAGCGTGCAACAGTCCCTAAACAGGCACGACTGCTTGTTGCATTAGACATTTCCTTTGGACAGAGTTCTGATGCTGTTTGGACAGACAGTGTCACTAATCATAGGCTTACAAGAGCTGGGGAAATGCTGACATTGGTCGACACCACTGTGTATTAATTCCTAGCCCTTAGATCTGTGATGGCGTACGTGTACCGGGTAACACTTTAAGGTTATGCCATTATTTGGATCGTTTTGCCTCAGCCCAAGGACATGAACTGACCTCCTAAAATAAAACTGCACATTAATACAAATTCATTTTAAATGGCAAAAAAGAGGAAGAGTTAAAAAACTGAAACCAAACTACAAACTGATTGGAGTCTCTGATTGAATGTGACCATGGTGCCAGCCTCCGCAGCAGCAGTTTAGTATGACTTCTGTTCTTTTGCCTTTCTCTTTCATTTGAGAACCCCCCCGCCCCAAACCCTTCCTTGTTTGTGTGTCTGTCTATCTGACCCAACCCCCACCCCCCACCCCCCCAATCTCTCAGGTAAGTACACCCCCTAAAAACCCTGCACTGTCACCATGGCAACGTCTGGCCCGTGACATCACTCTGCTGCTGTAGCTCAGTGCTTGTGTCCTTATTCTTTCTGTTCTCTCTATCTCTTTCTCTCTCTCTGCTTTGTTTGGCTGGTTATGAGTGGATTAAGCAATTATGTGTCGATTTCCGAGTAGTTTTGATTGTCTTTTTTTTCCTTTTGTTTCATTCTGGTTTTGTTCTTTTGTTTTTCCTGAAGTTAATTATCATTTGGTCTAGCTCTTTTCACAGCTTGCGTTTAACTACATGTAAATCATTGCTATAAATTACTAGCTAAGCTCAGCATTAACAGAGCGGTGGGGCAGACAAAGAGAAATGCTGGTTAAGATTTGTGAACTTCAGGTTGAAGGCATCTAGGAGTAATGTCACAGAGCTTTTTAGAGATACCTTGAGAACACAGTTCCTTATATTTTGTATTTGCATGGCGTCGCAGTGCTGTGGCAAGGTGCGGTAAATGTAGTGACTTCCTCTGCTCCCTACCACAACATCCCTCCCCCCCTCCCGCCCCCCCAGCAGGCCGAATCAGGTGCTTCCTGTCCTCAGACGTAGTACAGTGCGGACTGCGGAGAGGGAGGGAGGCAGCAAGATGGATTATCCTAAACATGGGGGACACTGTGGGGACACTGCGACAAATTTTGACTGCCAGATGTCTTTCCTAATTTTCCCTACCCATCTCTTCAGCAGTAGTGAGCTGTCCTAGAATTCCCTGTGTGTTCTGATCAATTTATAATAAACGAAAGGAAATCATTATCCATTAAAAGAGAAAAGCTCTGAGTATTCAGTACAGCAAGTCACATTGTGGTACTTGGCACAGCCATTTAATCAAGAGTGCCGCACACAAAGCTGTGAGAATGGCTAGTGGCGTTTGGTTCACCGTAGCTTTCTGGTCTCTTGCACTTGAAGGCAGTCTTTCTAACCCAGCACCCTGTGCTCTAAGCAGGCTGTCCCACCCACGCTGTCTCTTGTGCCATGGTCAGAGTTTAACCTCTGCCCTCTTTCTCTCTACCTCTCCCCACTCACTTCACAGGACGCACCGACCCTGTGCCCATCATCCTCAAATATGACGTCATGGGAATGGGACGCATGGAAATGGAGGTGAGGGAAAGTGTTGTTACATTAAAAACTACTTCTGTTTAAATTTTTTAATCTCTTGGTGTATTTTAAGTATGTCTGACTGACTGTTTGTGTGATGGTTGGTAGCTGGACTATGCAGAAGATGCAACAGAGAAGCGGCGAGTATTGGAAGTGGAGAAGGAAGACACAGAGGAGTTGCGGCAGAAGTACAAGGTGACACTTAAGTGCATGGTTTACCTCAACCTTTTAAAAAACAAGATGCCATTTTACAGGAACCTTGAGTTTATTTTGTCCTTGGTGCTTCTCTGCAATCCCTATGATATTAAAGCAGGAGTGACTCCTTTTCACATGACCTCAAACAACTATGTGCATGTTTACACAAAATAATTAAATTTCAGACAGGCCTGGAGGCATGCTGTCATCATGTTGATACATAAACAATGTACAGTGTTATCTATTTCCATAGTCTCCCTTAATCTTCCTATGTTTGCACTTGTGAACTCCCTGTGCTTTTCTCTCCTTTTGAGGCATGGAGTTCATATTTTAGGGTAACTCATTACTGTGTTGTTTGATTTGCAGGATTATGCAGAAAAGGAGAAAGCCATTGCCAAGGCTTTGGAAGACCTGAGAGCCAATTTCTACTGTGAGCTGTGCGATAAGCAATATCAGAAACACCAGGAGTTTGACAATCACATCAACTCCTACGATCATGCACATAAACAGGTGAGAGTGATCATGGCAGACATTGCATGCTGAGCTATATTTACTGAGATTTTATGTTGTAGATTGCCATATATTTGTACATTGATGTCCATATCAATACATTCCTTCTCTTTCTCACATATAGCTTGTCCTCTCATTTATGTGACGGGTGTAATCACTAATACCTGATAATCATCTTGTCCTCCTGTCCCATATGTTTTCCTCTCTACAACAGAGGCTGAAGGAGTTGAAGCAGAGGGAATTTGCACGGAATGTGTCTTCACGTTCTCGTAAGGATGGGAAGAAGCAGGAGAAAATGCTGCGGCGTCTACATGAGCTAGCAGAGCAGAGGAAGCAGCAAGACTGGTGAGTAAAATGACCAGTACTGTCCCCTCATGGCAGTACAGCAGAATTACATGACTGGCTAGCTGCAGTAAAAAGTATAATGTTGGGATCAGTGAATGAAGGCGCACAGCTGCCAATAATACTGAGGGAAAAATTGAAATGACTCTAATTATATAAATGGTAAAAATTGTGTTTTTAAAAATAATGTCCATAAATTATATATGTTTTTATGCAAAGAAGGATTGTATAATATAATTTTGTTTTCTTTATTGTGCTCTCCAGTGTCGCTGGTAGCGGACCTATGTTCAAGCAAACAACGGTGGCAGTTGATGGAGACAAGGGTGATGATGGTGGCTTCTCAAATGTGGATGGTGTTCCTATGGCCGCAGACTTCACCCCAGAGGGTTCATCAGGGGAGGAAAAAGGAAACTCTAGTTTTGGTGGTCAGGGCTCACCCAGACCTGGCCCAGCCATCAGTTTCTCTCTTCGTAAGAACACATCCTCTCCAACGCCGAGTGGAGGGCCCCAGGCTCCCAAAGTCAGTGTCTCCTTTTCTTTTGCCAAGAAAGCACCAGTAAAACTAGAGACAGCTGCTGCTGTGTTCGCAGACCATGGGGAGGAAGCAATGGAAGGAGAAGAGGGACAGGAGGAAGGTGCAGAGAAGCCAGCAGTAGAGGAAGGCGGTACAGCATCCATCACTAATAGTCCGCCAATCACTGCGGGAGCCATGGGTGGAGGAGAAGAAGAACAGCCGCAGGGTGATGATGGGGGAACCCTGGCCTCCACCCTTAACAAACTGAAGATGATGATGAAGAAGGAGGAAGGTTACTCTGGGCAGGAGCCACAGTATTATCACTACGTTCCTCCGGCGCACTGTCGGGTCAAGCCCCATTTTCAGTTCCTACTCTTTATGAAGGCTTCTGACCAGTGCGGCAGCCGAGAGGAGGATGAGGATGGGGAAGAAGTGAAAACATCATCAGCGGAAGGAGATGCGGAACAAAAACAGGATAAAGACAACATCTCCAAAACGGAGAAGGACACAGGAACAGATGCAGAGAAAGAGTCTACAAAGGCACAGAGTACAGATCCTGTTTCATCTCCTAAAGTAAAGTCTGAGGAAGGATCAGATGATACCCCAGCAGTAGAAAGCAATGCAGATCCTTCAGACACCCCTTCCCAACCAACAGAACCTAAACAAGAGGCATCTAAATCTCAAGACACTGGACCCCGCATACCAACAGAGCCCTTTTTCCCTGTGTTAAGTAAAGATGAAAGCACTACTTTACAGTGGCCCTCTGAGCTTTTAGAGTTTACCAAGGCCCAGCCTTCCCTCTCCTACAGTTGTAACCCTCTTTACTTTGACTTTAAGCTGTCTCGAAACAAAGGCAACCGAGGAAGTAAAGCCAACAAACCTGCCAAGCCAGCTAATGCTGGTGGAGATAACGGAGAGGGATCCAAACCTGAAGGCACCATCAGCACTGTTGGCACAAGTGGAGAGACTAGCCAAGCAGCAGCTTCTCCCAATACCAGCACTGACAAAAAAGAAGAATCTTCGAAAGAGAAGACTGCAGAGGGTGACGGCAAAGACAAGAACAAAGACAAGCTAGAGAACACTGAAGATGGAGCTGGGGGATCCAAGAAAAAGAAAAAGAAGAAAAAACACAAGAAGTCAAATAAGCGTTCCAAACGCAAGGAAAAAGAGAAAACAGCTGCTGAGGGAGAGATGGAGACAGAGACACCAGGAGAAAAGACCAAAAAGAAAAAGAAACACAAACGAAAGAAAAGCAAAAATAAACCACGTGCTGAGGATGATGAAGATGAAGAGGCACGAGAAGGTAAAGAACAGAAAGACAAAGATGAGAAGGCTGGGGCCAGTGCCGCTGCACAGACGGTAGTAGGGGTAGCAGGGGCAGGAGGGACTTCAGCTTCTGAGGGAGGTAAGAAAAAGCGACCCCATAAAGAAGTGTCTCAAAAATCAGGGCCTGAGGAGGGCAGTGGCGGCAAGTCCAACGCTTCAGAAGAGCACAATGGTACAAAACGTCTCAAACCCGACCCCAGCGCCGCATCCTGCTCCGCTTCAGCTCAGAAAAGTCCAGGGGGAGGCCGACCTCCCAGCAGCGAGAGTGAAGGGGACGGTGGCTCCTCATCTCACCGTTCCCGCCCTCCTCATCGGCATTCAACACCTTCACGTGAACAGCGGCGTCACCACAGCGAGGACTCAGGACGGTCAGGTCGCTCACGTAGCCGTTCATCTCGCCGAGGAGACCGTAATCATAGACGTAACAGAGGTCAGAAATCTCGTAGCCAGTCATATCAGTCGTATACAAGCAGCTCGGAGCGTTCCTCAGCAGGGAGCAGTGCGTATAGTCGGCACAGCCACAGCTACTCTGACAGTTATAGTGACTACAGTGATGCCGAGCGTCACCGCAGGTCAAAAAGGCGTTCTTCGGACTCTGAGT
The DNA here is from genome assembly GCA_024036415.1 of Prochilodus magdalenae. Lineage (NCBI taxonomy): Eukaryota > Metazoa > Chordata > Actinopteri > Characiformes > Prochilodontidae > Prochilodus > Prochilodus magdalenae. Next base: position 254,850 of record JAMWET010006282.1, read on the forward strand.
ATGAAAGGAGAGGTGGTGGACGGTCACACAGGAGGCACTACTCATCGTCGTCTTCGGAAGAAGACTCTCGGTCCCGTTCACGTTCTCACAGTAGAAGGAGGCGCCATCGGCGGAGGCGTCATCGCAGCAGTAGCCGCAGTTCAAGTCGCAGCAGTAGGAGCAGCAGTGCCCGCTCATACAGGCGCAGCAGCTACAGTCGCAGTCGCAGCTCTGCCAGTCGTTCATCCAGCTCCACTAAGGGCTCAACGCACCGCCACAGTCATAGCCGACGGGCAGACAGTTCTACACACCGTCGTGACTTTAACCGCTCTCGCATCTACCGCTCTCAGTCTCCAAGGCCCTCATCGTCCCGTCCGCAGCCACGGAACAGCGGTTCATCAATGCAGTCGACCAAAGGAAGCGGCGGAGGAGGGTTGAGGGACGGTGGAGGTGCTTCAGAGCATCGGAACTCATTCACAGCCCGGCAGCTGCTTGAAAAAATCCAGTCTCGCAAGGGTGGGGAAGATGGCGGAACTGGAAGTAAGCTGGGCCTCAAAGTCAAGGACCCTCCACAAGGCTTCTTTGGCCCCAAGCTTCCCCCAGCTCTCGGAAACAAGAGTATGTTGCCCCTTTTTGGTAAGCTCCAGGCAGGGAAGAAACCTTCGTTACTTCCCCTAATGCGGACAGATGACGGGGAAAAGTCAGGGCAGGGAAAAGGTTCTGATTCAAGTGGTGAAGTTATCCTGGTGGAGCCTATTCGGGAGTTTCCTCCCCCACCTCCACCACCTCCTCCACCACAGCAGCAGCAGCAGCAGCAACAACAACAACAACAACAACAGCAGCAGCAGCAGCAACAGCAGCAACAACAGGCAGAGGAGCCCAACTCGAATGCTGTGGTCACAGAAGAGACCAGAAGCCAAACCTCAGAACCCCAAGTGCTCCACGAGTCAAGGCCAGTTTTTGAGCAAGATCCATCTAATATTATGCCTGCTTATCAAAGTGAGCCAGGACAGGACCCCAACAACCAAATCATGGATGGACGACTAATGGGACCTGACATGGGTCAGCAAGCACCCATGCATGCTTACCCAGGCTATCCCATGTCTGGTATGGAGGAGGAAAACATGGGAATGGAGGCTGAAGAAGATGGCTTGGCTCCGTTGGAGAGCCAGCCAATCACTTTCACCCCAGAGGAGATAGAGAAGTACAGCAAGCTACAACAAGCAGCACAGCAGCACATCCAGCAGCAGCTATTAGCAAAGCAGGTGAAGACCTTCCCTTCGGCTGCTGCAGCTGCAGCCGCAGCCAACTTGGCAGCTGCTGCTAACCTTGCTCCCGCACCACCTCCTCCGCCTGCTGCTTTGCAACCGATCCATATTCAGCAGCCCACTGTGTCTGCAGCATCAGCCACTTCCATTACTACAGTGCAGCATGCCATCTTGCAGCACCATGCAGCCGCCACAGCAATGGGAATCCACCCCCACACCGCACACCATCCTCATCCTGCCCATGCTCAGCTTGCCCAGGTACATCATATACCCCAACACCACCTGACCCCCATATCTTTATCTCCGTTGGGCCACACATTAGGTCACTCCTTAGGTCACTCTTTGGGACACACTGGCCTGATCCCAGCTCACCCTTCTGCCTTTCTTTCTGGGCAGCCTATACATATAATACCCGCTTCTGCGCTCCACCATGCCCCTTTAGCTTTGCACCACGTCCCCCACGCAGCCCTTTATCCCACCCTCTTCGCTCCTCGGCCAGCAACAGCAGCTGCTGCAGCTGCTCTGCAGCTCCATCCCCTTCTACACCCCATCTTCTCAGGCCAGGACCTTCAGCATCCCCCAAACCATGGCTCCTGAGGTACTTTGCAGAAAGTCCCAGAAGTCTAAAAGGAGGGTGAGGGGTAGTTTTATCTTGAAGGTGTACTCCAGACATACTACCAGTCAGTCTCTCTTTCCCTTATCAGTGTTAGAGAGAGGACGTCAGTTGAACAGGTGAGAGGACAAAGAACAAAACCTCCTGAGAATGTGAAAAATCTGGACCTTCACTGATACTCATGTGTTTGGCAAAAGCAGAGGAGCTCTGTGAGGAACGCTTTTGAACCCAGACCGTTTCCTGAGGATTGTGAGCAGGAGGTTTAGCTCACAAGTGAGCTCTTCAGAGTTCTCAACTTTTTTTTTTTTTTGGTCGTTTCCTATGGTGATTGTTGCTGGTCTCATTTTTCCTGAGCAGCCAAAAAGACGTGATGGCTAAAGCCATAGGCTAGTGTGTGATCAGTGCTGTGGGCCTACAGTATGCAGACAGGCTGAGGGAGGAGGGAGTGGCGATTCTTTGGGAATTCACTTCATGGAAAGGTGTTGGGATACGTCTCTGTCGAGAGAAACTATTGTAGAAATGTGCAGAAATCCTTTGATGAATGGCTCATCATGGGGAAAAATATTACTCGTCTACAGCCATGATGTTACCTGGATAAATCCAGTGCAGGCCAGTGATCAAGATGCTTTGTCCTCAAAGCGAGTAACGGAAACAGGAACAAGAATTATACGGAATGGCTTGAAACCATATTTGTCGTACTAAATGCTTTGAAGTTTTAAATGGTTTGTCATAAATCAGTGATATGAAGAAGAAACTGAAGCGCTTCACAAAATGTTGACGTCACAAGAAGTTACACTGTTTTGGGGTGCCCCCACCTTGTCAAGGACTTGCACTGAACAAAATGTACATCAGGATGCTGCTTTTGCATCATGTAAGGACTGTATGATTGTAGTATTCTGCAATAATTTTATTTTCTATTTGTTTGATTTTAAATTATTTTCCATGATTTTTTCCCAGAGTTTTTTCCCCCCCTTGTATTATTAGACCTTTGTACATAGTTATCATAGACAAAAGCTTATTGTAAAGTAATACACCTTTGTAACTGAAAACGAAAAAGACACATTGAAATAACAACATAAAGGAACACAGCGAGCGGAGAAATGGATTCGTAAATAACTTGGTCAGGGCCGGTACTATAGAGGGCTATCCTGCTGTGGATACAGGGGTGGTCGGAGGATGGGGTCTGTACTGAGAAGTATTTGGAAACAGAGAATGGAACTGTAAATTGCAGCAATGGTATTTACTTTTTTTATTCTTTATTGATGCGTCAGAAAATAAAGCGTTTTGAGATGCAAGTGACTAATTCTTATTTCTTTCTGTGCTGTGGCATGCATTAGTTTACACTCTCTCTCTCTCTCTCTCTCTCTCTCTCTCTCTCTCTCTCTCTCTCTCTCTCTCTCTCTCTCTCTCTCTCTCTCTCTCTCTCTCTCTCTCTCTCTCTCTCTCTCTCTCTCTCTCTCTGTTCACCTGTATGTCTGTCTGTCTGTCTGTCTGTCTCTCTCTCTCTCTCTGTCTCTCTGTCTGTCTGTCTCTCTGTGTGTCTCTCTCTCTCTCTCTCTCTCTCTCTCTCTCTCTCTCTCTCTCTCTCTCTCTCTCTCTCTCTCTCTCTCTCTGTCTCTCTCTCTCACTGACACACTCTCTCTCTCTCTGTCTCTCTTTTTCTTTTTTTTTTTTCCTTTTACTCTTCCTGCATTTTGGTTTGTATAAAATACTCAGCTAGTTACCAACAAAGGACGAGGTCATCTCAAAAAGTTAGTCTCTCTCTCTCCCCCCCGTCTCGGTCTCTCTCCCCCTGTCTCTCTCTCTCTCTCTCTCTCTCTCTCTCTCTCTCTCTCTCTCTCTCTCTCTCTCTCTCTCTCTCTCTCTCTCTCTCTCTCTCTTACTTTCTTTCTTTCTTTCTTTCTTTCTTTCTTTCTTTTTGTTTGTATAAAATACTCAGCTAGTTGCCAACAAAGGACAAGGTCATCTTAAAAAGTTAGTCTCCAATGCAAGGGTGGTAGGCAGTGACCATGTGCAGCGGTATGCTGTTTCACACCGGAAGGGGGAGGACATAGCCATTGGCAAATCCAATATGCAAACCAAATGGCAAATAGCATAGCGTAGACCAAAACGCAGAACAAAAGACAGGGCTGTGAAATAAGATGTAGCACAGTTGGTGCATGTGTCTCATCCACTCATACCAACGCAACACATACTAACACACCACCACCACTTCAGCGCCACTGCAGTGCTGAGAGTAATCCACCACCCACATAATACCTCCTCTTTGGTGGTCCTGTGAGGGTCCTGATCATTGAATATGAAATGGGAACAACAGTCTACATGGACATATAACATGGAGACCGAGTGTAGATGCGAGGAGGTTATGGCTGATCGCTGAGACTCTTGTGATGGATGTTAAATATGCACAGATAACGGGGATAAGGAAACGGGTCAAGGGGTGAGGTAGGTAGTCTGGTATTGGATTAGGTCTGGACTGCATAACCGGGTTGTCTGGTTCCTCCCTGAGTCTTCTGTATTGTCTTTCCATTTTTAATTTTTTCCCCCAATTTTTATACAGGGGGTAGTCTGTCTGGGCTGTGTGCTGTGCAGGTGCACTCTCCTCCACTCCTTTAACCAGCTCCACTTGTGGATGGTTTTCACGACCTGCACGTTGTGGTCAGTGGTGGTGGGTGACTCTCCGTCCTAGTTCATGGTCTGCATGTACTGTAGAATCAGTATGCTCTCCACCATGCCATGTAAGCTGTTGAGGATCCTGCTGAGAGAGGCCTTCACCCCTCTGCTTTGGCCTTCCGAAGCTGCTACTCCAACGTTTCTAAAAGATGCATCGATTGATTGAACATTACGTTTAGGATTTACAACAACAGCACAAAACACACTGGTATGAAGGTAGTCAGAGAGCCAAGTCAGCCGCTGTAGTGATGTCTGAAAATGCGACTTGTATCAGTATGTTGCTGTGCTGTTTTGATGAGGTGCGAATTGTTGAAGAAGCCCTAAAGCTCTTTCTACTGCAGTCCTATTGATTAGAAGTGCGTGTCCCACATCCTCGAGTCAATAATCACCGCTGATTTGCTGATGATGTGCATGCACCAAACTGTGAGCTGGTCAAGATCATCTCTACAAGCCATGTCATCATTTCCTTTGTCATTCTCTCCGGCAACATATTTGGTTATGAGTATATAATTGGGATTTATGTATAAGATGGTTTATTTTTATTATTTGCTCACATTTTCAAACAGCACAGCAGCTCACACACTTTAAATGTGGTTAGTGTAGCTCAGTGGGTAACACCACTACCCACAGTGCCATCTCTACATGTGGGAGACTGGGGTTCGAATCCCAGTCTGGGTGACTATGCTGAGCTACACTAATAGGAGTCCTTGGGCAAGACTCCTAACACTACATTTGCCTACCTGTAATATGATTAACCTTGTAAGTCGCTGTGGATAAGAGCGTCAGCTAAATGCCATAAATGTAAATATGCATAAATGGTTTAGTTTGTTTATTATATGTCCATACTAATAAATTAAAGGTGCAGGATGATATAATCATTACATAATTATACAATTACTAAAACAATGAAACTGTAAACTGCACAGTTAAAATAATTAACACTTATACTGTCGCTGTACGAAGGAAAACGAGTATTTCCAAAATGGCAAATGTACGAGAGCACAAAAACCCCATTTAATTTTAAAATAAGTCTAAGATTTTTTTTCCCCCAAGTGGTGTTGGGCCATTTCTGTTGGTCCATTCATCAATTTTCACGCGGTGTAAACAGCAGCTGCTGTTTTTACATGATGCATAAAACTCAAAATTGACAAAAACGGAGATACATGTTTTTCATTGGACAGTGACGATATATTCAATGTGTATATCGTCGCTGTCCAAAGAAAAACAAGTATCTCCAAAATGGCAACTTTACAGGAGAGGCCAAAAACCTTACTGAACTTCAATGTAAGTCAATGGAACCAGACGTCTTTCCAAACAGTTTTGGGCCATTTCATTTGGTCCATTCATCATGAGATTCTCATTCATTGTAAACAGCAGCTGATGGGTTCAAATGATGCATAAAAGTAAAAATGGACAAAAGTGGAGATGCATGTTTTTCATTGGACAGTGACGATATGTTGCATATTTGGCTGGTATGTGCCTTGATAATAACCGTGGTGGTGTTCAGTGGTGGTGTACTGGATTATTCCCTTGGTGTGCATGGCACTTAAAGCCATACGGAAACAAAATAAACATGTGCCACACATCAACATTCATGCAGTAAAGGCTTACCGAACTGTTGATAGGATGTGTTGGCACCTACTAGTTATTAAGGTCTGGAGTTGAAGGCCTCTGGAGCTGTGGGCTGAGAATACTGGGTTGCAGTGTTCCTGCTACTGCCTCCCCACTCACAGTGAAGAAACGCACATTCCAGTCCCAGTGTGTGGTAAGTGCCAAGTGTGGGCGTTCTTCTGTTTTTGAGGGCTAATAGTAATACTAAATACTTGCCCCTCTTCATCTTCCCCCGGCAATGCCACTTTCAAACACCAGGTGGCACTAATGATCAGTGGCAGATGATCCCTGACCTGCTCAGACGCTTCCTAGTGGGAGGAAGGTGCGTATTAGGGTTCAGGCTTGCGTTATGTAGCCAGTACCTGGAAGTACACACTTCATCTACTTAACACTCAACAAATGGGTGATGAGGTTAGTGTTGATGCTGGACTTGAGCTTACCTTTATACTGTGAGTTAAAGCTCTTCTAATTCAGGCCGAGGGTTCACAAGTGAGAGGCTCTTGGAGCATGAGCTTGGCCCTCCTGAAGCCCATACGACCTGGAGTCCGTTACGTGTTTCTAGTGACTGTTAAGTGTACTTCCCTGCACTTTTGCTGATCCAATTTCATAGAACACGGCATGCCATGGAATTATCCAGGACTAGCTTTCTGACTTCTGTGTTTGATTAACAGGTGTTGACAACACAGGTGAATTGTCAGCAATCTAAATGTTACCTGTGTTGTCAACACCTGTTAATATCAGCGACCTAAATGACCCATTTCCTCAAACGTTTGCTGTCTGACGCTTGCTTTAGTTGTTGCATGGGAGCTTCAGAGCCAACACGGCCGAGAAGCAATATAAAACACCCTGCTTTAAATTTCCGATGTGCCGATTCTTCTCTGATCTCTCAGGTGCGTCAGAGAGGTCAGAACTGCATTCCCTAAGCGTTTCTCGCCCCCTCGAGCACTACAGGGACAGCGGACATGACTAGTATCAAAGGATTTCTTTATTATTCTGGAAGCTTGTGTATGCCTGGGGTAAAGGAGATATGGCGGAGGACCATATCTGGGAGGCTGCATGTGGACACTCTCGCTATGTATCGTCCCAGCATCAAGCTGAGGCCACAGCTGTTCAATAACATTCTCTCATTTCCTGTTTGCCCGGAACCCTGACCCCTGCTTAGATGAAACTGCTTCAAATACCTAAAATATGAGTCTGTGTTTAGGCTGCTTTTTAGGTAGCTCTGTTTTCTGTATTCTGGAAGAAGAGTCTTTTTTGCTGTTCGAGTGAGCTTCAGGAGGAGTTCGGCCGGAGTAAACACAGATGCTACTGTCATTGTGTATATAGTTAGTATAGCTGGGGTTCACTTCCAGTCTTTAGTCCTGTAAGGGTTAAAAGCCCATGTTGCTAAACAGAGGTGGGTTCTAATGCAGCCTGGTCCACTTCATAAACCATACAACCATCATTTTAGTACTTTTTAATTATTTTAATACATTTTCTTAACGATTATCCTTAAAACAGCGGCAGACTGCTTACAGATGCACGATAACAAGAAGGTAGAAAGTCACAGTCCTCGGGTTCAGTCTTCTTGGCATCATCTCCATCAAAGTCCATTTTCAAAACTGTAACAACTGGAAGAAGGGTCATTTGTGCTGCTTGCTTACCAGCTTAACCGACAGTTGGAGAGATGCCAGCAAAGTGCTTGTTTTCCAGGTGCCTCGAAGACGTGACGGGAGTCTTCCAGGATACAAGCTTGAAACACCTGCTTTAACCTTGAAGTTGAATTAAATTACATAGAAATTAGGAATTAGGCTCACTGAGTCAAATCAGCTGTACAGAAACAGAATGAGAAATTCCCAAAGCAGGGAGCAATCTGCGATAATCCAGTCCCTAATCTAGGACTAGGGTTTCGCTCTGCTGGTATTGTCTTTTCACGGCAGTCGAGGAGCGTTAGCTCAGACTGAGAAGGCTCAGCTCAGGTATTTGACCACCAGGAACATGATGACGCAGGTGACGAGCATGCCGGTTATCATGATGAACTTATCCTGTGTCGCTCTCTTCTCGATCAGACGCATCACTGTGTTGGACAGCCCCAACATGTTTGCCACATCGAGCATCTTCTTATGGGTACCCTGCCACACAAAGAGGAAGACATAACTTACTGAAAGTTGTATTTGGGGGTTAATACGATTAATCCTGTACTAACTCCTACAAGTGTCTAGTTTAGTCTGAGCACGTGTTCCAAGTCAGAGAATGGTTTTGTAGCTTGACCACTAGCAGTGATACAACCAGAACACAGGCCCAGATATACAGCTCTGGAAATAAATCAGAGCCCACCCCAGTTCCTTCGTAAATCAGCATCTCCGCATGTACAGCATGTTCTTAGGGAGGAACAGGAGGTTGGGTTCTAGCTTTACTGGCAGATACAGTGAGCGTCTGGTTCATAAGAACAAGGTCCAGCAGCAAACACACAGGACAACACAGCTACAGACTGGCAGAGGGCCAAACCCAATCTCTACTGACCGTGATGAGCGCCACCTCATTCCAGTGTCCCTTACCCACCGTAAGATGACCTCAGGTGACCTACAGACCGAGAGATTCTCGCGAGCTGAGTGGCTGGGGTTGAAAACCGCACAGCGAGCATGGTTCTAAAAACAGGCTTCTGGAGGGCATTAGTGATTTTCTAAATACACAGATCTAATACAATATCTGATCTGGAGTTTGGGAGACATGGTTCCAGTAGTGTAGAGAATCAAACAGAACTGAGGGATTCTGGTCCAACACAAACCCAGAACCTGCACACCTAGAGACACTGATCAGTTACAGGTGGGCTCTTACATTATTCCAGAGCTGTATAATGCCTATAAAACATTAGCCTTACCTTTTTTTTTAACAGGATGTGTTGTACCTTTACATGTTTCCGTTTCCTTTAGTGTGTTACAGAGCTTTCTCTGTGTGTGTGTGTGTGTGTGTGTGTGTGAGTGTGTGTGTGAGTGTGTGAACTGTCTGTAAAAGCTTAAAAGTACTCCTATCATTTCAAATGTGTAATGATAATGGTATTCTGCACAGACACAGATCTATCTATCTACCACTCATCCATCTAACTACCGGTGAGCAGATCTAATGTACTAGAGTTGCTTTGTTTCATGTGAATATGTACCAGCATGCTTTGCCAGACTGAAAGTCTATATTCATAACGGTCCAAGTGGACTTCAAGTATCTCAGTTATAGCCTGTACTCAATTGTAGTTCTGTTAGTACAGGCTACAACTGAGAGCCATCTATTCCAATCCAATTCCAATCATGAGACTTCGTCAAACGTATGCAAGCAAATAAAAGCTCTGGGCTCCTAAAGGGTCCAGATCCTACCTCTTTTCTTGTCATTTATTATTGAGGAGGAATTAAATTTTCATACACCTGTTTTGCATCTTCTCCTGATCCCTATAAAAAGGCCTCTTTTGAATTTTCTTTAAGACTGACAGGTCAATAAACAAAATGCGGTCCAGGCTAAAACACTGCTTATGAATTCAGTATGAATGAGTGGAACCAAATTCTGTAGGCCAAATAGTTTTCAGAGCATCAAAAAAATAAAAGATTCCAAATCAGAGTTTTGTAGCTTAGTTTGTTTATGGACTGGAAAGTGATTCATATGTTTAAGAAAAAGTCACTATCGTTTGTTTAAAGCATTTGCATGCATCAAAAATTATTTTAAAGCCAGTTGCTGTCTTAATTGGTGATTGCTGTTTCCTGGACAGCTCTACCCTCTACTTGCACACATGCCGAGACTAAGAGAAATGAGAAATTAGACCGAGCTGATATTCAGGCCTGTTTCCTGAACGCTGATAACAGGTCTTGATGCGACCTCAGAACGTGCGGTCTGCTGTTTAACCGACTATTTGATCAGATAAGTACCTTAAGCGTGCCCCTCTGGTCACGGAGGCCATTGAGGATACTGGATCCAGAACCAAGCAGATCGTCCATTCCTCTGTGAGCACTGTGCAGGTTGGAGTTAAACTGCAGGGTGTCATCTATGGGGATAGAAGTGTCTGCATCCTACACACACGCAGAAAGAGTCAAAGTAAAGAGAAATAGGAAATGAGAGATGACTTTCTAAAACTGATTAAATACAAACTGTAATTTAATTCATTGACTAATATGTTCCAAGCAAAAGCACAAGTATGAATAAGTACACATTCACAGTTCATTTGATCAGATCAGCTTGCCATATACTTCCACTTTTCCCTTTTTCTATTACTGACTTCAGTCCATCAGTGGTTGGTGTAGCTCAGTGGGTAACACCACTACTCAGGGTGCCACCTCTACATGTGGGAGACTGGGGTTCGAATCCCAGTCTGGGTGACTATGCTGAGCTACACCAATAATGGTCCTTGGGCAAGACTCCTAACACTGCAGTGGCCTACTAGGATCATTAACCTTGTAAGTCGCTCTGGATAAGAGCGTCAGCTAAATGCCGTAAATGTAATTGTTTCACTGCATACTTTGCTAGCCCCCCTTTACCCAGATTCATCATTGGTCAGGACCCTCACACAGCCACTGCTAAGGAGGTATGATGTGGGTGGGGAGTCATTCTTAGCACAGCAGTGCAGCTGGAGGTTTTGATAATAGTCCAACCAAAGTGACTAAAGGAAGACCAACACAAACTATGGTCTGCTATGACTTAACGTCTCTGACTTCATCTCTACAAGGTGGACCAATAAGGTAGGACTGTCTAATAGAGAGTGTTTAAACACTCCAGTAGACACAGCTGTGTCTGGTCCACCCACACCAGCACGTCAGTGTCACTGCAGGGGCTGAGACTGATCCCCCTGACCGTTTTACGACAGGGTAAAGGGGGGCTAACAAATAATGCAGGGACTACTGTGTGAAACTGCTGAACTCTACAGTGCACTTCTGTGATAGGCGGACCTGAAAGCAGAAATAGAAGCGCGTATCTACCAAAAAGTGGCCACTGCATGTATGTAATGTAATTCTTTTTATTTTTAGAGAATTTTAGACACCCTATCACCCTCTACCCTTCCTCTACTACATTAATACCATGTGTTGTAGTAACCCTTTGTGTCATTTAAACACTCTAGAGAGTTACTGCACACTCTTTGTCTTGTGGAGATGACTAACCAACTTTATACACTACCTGCCGCAACCTTTGCGTGTGTGGTTGGTGTAGCTCAGTGGATAACACCACTACCTGTCGAGGAGCTACCACCACATGTGGGAGACTGGGGTTTGAATCCCGGTCTGGGCGTCTAGGCTGTGCTACACCAGTAAGAGTCCTTGGACAAGACTCCTAACACTACACTGGCATTATATGATGAACCCTGTAAGTCGCTCTGGATAAGAGCGTCAGCTGAATGCCATACATGTAAATGTTATGTAAAGGTGTGTGTACTGACGTTGGTCGTGAAACTGCGGCTCATCAGCTCCTCCCTCTCCCTTTCCTGAGCCTCGCGAGCATGGCGTCTGTGCTGGAAGTTCCGTAGACCTGTCTGTAGATGTTGCACGTCATACTTCAGCTGGTCTACTCGCCTGCGGGTGGGTGTAAAACAAAACAGCGTGACTCTTTTTGTCTCACATCACCGCCGGCAACAAACCTGGCAGAAACCAGATGACACCAGCTCCTCACTAACATGCAATTAAGGCCAATCTGTGTGTGCACGGCCTTCCCACTGTTGTATATCTGCACTCTTTGTAGTCCTGTATGTTGCGTGTTGCATTATGGGGTCTTAAGCATGCCAACGCATACCAGTTTTATTGGGGTATAAAAACAAAGACCATTTGATAGGATCATTAAATCATTTTTGCATATTTATTTTTTTATTATTATGCATTGCCACATTTTTTTAATATGGGGCCCACTGCAGCTGGTGGCCCACAATCTTTTTGCCCTGGGGCACTACACTCATATTGGGTTTTGACATAATTGGAAATAACAAAAATATGAATTTCTCTATTATATACCATGACACATGAAACCATGCTTTGTCCTCTCACTGTGAGATGGGGGTGGGCTTAAGAAGGGTTTCTGTAGAGCCAAATCAAATGTCCTTAAGGCTAACTTTGGGCAATCCTGTACTTCTCTGATGAAACCACGAAAAGCCTGCACACAACTTAAGATGTCTTTGTTTTGCTTCTTGTTTACATGAAGGCACTTCCTCTATGTGGCATCAGAGCTATACTATGACTATACTGGCATCAGTGTGCCTATGATCACAATGAGGCTGGCAAGTTATCAGTTGTAATTACTGACTGCAATTCTTTTAAGCGGCGTGACCATCTAAGCGTTGGTTTGATACCCCTTGAGCCCACAGCAAGCCAGGGCCGGAAGTCCAAGACAACCTAACTGTATTTGCTCTCTGGGTGGGTAGGATGGGCCTCCTTCTCCCAATCATCAATTAGCACAATGCTAACCCATCTGTTAATTGACATTACATCCTAAAAATCCAAATAGCATTCTCCTCGAAGCATGCTATAGTATGAAGAGATGTGGTAGTGTCGTATATATGACCAGGAGAATGCATGCGACAGCCTTTTACCCTTCCTGCCTGGTTGACTGGGAGTTAACTTACAGGGAGAAAAAGCACTATACCGATGAGGAAATTGAGCTAGCTATCAATACGGACCAAGCAGAAGGATAAGCCTTGGTCTTGTCTTCAGTTTTCAGGATCAGGAGGTCCTGGATGGGAGACCCACTGGGATTCTCAGGCACCAGGAGCTTCCAGCCCAACCTTTTCTATTTTTGAAAGTCATCCTTAAATACATCCAAACGATTCCTGGGCAAAAATGATGTGAACTGCGCCGAGTCTCTATCTCTGATGTGTCTCAGTGGTATGCAGCATCCTGTGAGTGCGTAAGAGTAGTTTCAGGTGCGCGTCTGCGACATCTCAGGTGCATTAGCCTCGGGTCTGTTTTTATAGTGTCGTACTCTGGCTTTGGCAAACAGGTTATGATGACATGACCTCATTCGGAATGTATCCAAAGGCCGAGGTGCCACAGGGCAGAGACACCACATACCTACGCCAAATGAGCTCAATAATAGTTTCATTATTACAGCCCATCATCTATAAAAATAAAGAGTAACTGTGATTACATGCTGCACAATAGCAGGCACCATGCCACAGCGACAGTCTGACACAGTCTGCACCCCTGAAATTCCAAACGAATCACGTAAGTGGAAACGGTGATCTGTGCTTTGGATTTTTATATGGAACACAGCCTCTCAGTGTACACTTCAAGTGTATTCTACATAATTAAATAATTTCAATTACATCATTGAAATGCCAGTCAAACTAATTTAGAGTAGTGATATGAAATGGCAACCTGTAGAGAAAGTTGAGTTCTTTGCAGGAGATAGAAACCAGGGGTCATAAACCCTGCAATGTGAATACCTTGGTGTAGCTCAGGTAGTGGATAACCACCACCACTACATGTGGGAGACTGGGGTTCAAATCCTGGTCTGGGTGACTATGCTGTGCTACACCAATAAGAGTCCTTGGGTAAGACTCCTAACACTACACTGGCCTACCTGTAATATGATTAACCCAGTAAGTCGCTCTGGATAAGAGCGTCAGCTAAAGGCCATAAATGTAAATTGTTGACAATGTAAAATAGTGATAAACTTAATAAATAAGCTCTCTACCAGTGATGGACGACATATTCAAACCATGGGGTTAAAGTAGAGATATACTAGGTAAATTAGGCAGAAGATTTTTTAAATGGAAAAAGAATTTACCATTTAAGATGAAAAGTCTGTGTGTGCTTAACCAAATAAACACTGATCAATCAAACATGCCTACATTCGGACGATGAACACCGATTGTTCCTAGTTATTAAAACAGATCAGCATACGCGCTGCCATGAGTAGGGTTGCACTAGTGGAACTCACAGTTTGGCATTCTGACGGCGGTTGGGCGGCTCCTTGCTGGCCAGGATCTCAAGTCGTTCCAGTTGAGTGAAGATCTGTTCAATTCTGGCCTGCAACTCGTTTTCTAACACTGTGGAAGAGCCACAAAAAGAAGCAACACAGTGGTTAGTGGTGGTTGGTGTAGCTCAGCGGGTAACACCACTACCTGCCAGGGAGCAACCACCCCACTCCCGGTCTGGGTGACTATGCTCTGCTACACCAATAAGAGTCCTTGGGTAAGACTCCTAACACTACACTGGCCTACCTGTAATATGATTAACCTTGTAAGTCACTCTGGATAAGAGCGTCAGCTAAATGCCATAAATGTTAATGTTAATGGTTAAATGAATGAATGAATTAACGAGTGTTAGAATGCAAAATCTGGAAACAAGCAGGTTTTTAAAGTGCATCCGTCTACGTGGCTTTTCAAAGAAAATTAAAATTAATACAAATATCATTTTTGTTAAGCACCTTGAGGACCTGTGGCTGCATGCATAAAACATCTCAACTATTTATCTTACATTAAATGCTAATTGTATGAATTTAAAGATGATAAAAAGATCAGAAACTGAAAACTTGCTTACCAAAATCTGTAGGCTTACTGAGGTTTTCAGTTTCTAATAAAACCGTCATAAAGAGAATTACCTAAAGCTAAAACTAACTAACTCACTCATGTTTAGCAAGCTATGGCTTCTCCACAAGGGGTGCAGTTAGCACTCAAGTAGGTTTTGATGTTGAAGTTTGGATCTTCCCATTAGTGATGGTGTGTCCACTAGGTACCACACTGCAACACAATTATCAAATGGTCCTGAGATTTTGCGGCTCAAGCGATTATCAAATCTAATTATTTCATGTACATTTTTTAACGATTTAATTTGGGAAAGGTAAATCTGCTCTGGCAGATACTGAGGCAGCACAGACAGCTCCACCCTCTCTGGGTAACCGTGGCTGATTGGAGATCAGGATATGAGCTGTTTCCTGGGAGAGGACCACAAGCTGGTGGGAAACATTATCAGAACTTTATAGGAACAGAGACACACGTACACACACACAGAGCTTGTCCAGTTCCCCACCCATTGTGAGGTTCTTCACACACATACACACAATGCATCCTTCCAGTCTCTGACAACATGACATGACGTCAT
This sequence comes from Prochilodus magdalenae, assembly GCA_024036415.1. Lineage (NCBI taxonomy): Eukaryota > Metazoa > Chordata > Actinopteri > Characiformes > Prochilodontidae > Prochilodus > Prochilodus magdalenae. The sequence continues at coordinate 270,035 of JAMWET010006282.1, forward strand.
CACCGTAGGCTGGCGACTGCCTGGCTGAGGCCATTATCTATCCAAACCTAACCAGTACTACACCCTCTCACCAACACACACACACACACACACACACACACACACACACACACACACACACACACACACACACACACACACACACACACAGTACCAGGCATAAATGAGAGACCAGCTATTGTTTATATAATCTGTAGTCAAAACGGCCATTAAGTACATGTCATTCACTTTTCGGCCACAGGAAAAAAAGCAGAACACATTCACCAGATAACGACACCGAAGCATCAACAACTAAATATATCAGAGGTGTCAGCATGCAGTGAGTCCACGCTTTACCTTTATTACAGCGTTCAGTTCTTACCAGAAAACGTACTTTCCGTTTCTTGAGAAACCTGCAGCCACTCCTCACGTTCAGTCTTAGAAGTTGGTTGTATTTTCTGTTTCTCATGATTAATTTAATCCCAATTACAAATGTAAACTCACCAATCAATAAGACTGTTCGTCTCAGTTGTCTCGTTTAGTGCTCGAATGCAAACGTTTCTTAATTGCCCATTTCATTTCTCAGTGAGGACTTTTTGAACGGATACACATCCTTTCAGACTCATAATGTTAAGATGTCTTCTCACAGTGGAGGGTGGACAAAAACTCCTGTGGATGTTTTCAGATCTGAAGAAAGATTTTGACGTTCTCTCTCTGTCTCTCTCTCTCTCTGTCTCTCTCTCTCTTCCTGTCTCTCTCTCTCTCTCCCTCCGTCTCTCTCTCACCCTTCGTCTCTCCGTCTCTCTCTCTCTCTCCCCCTCCATCTTTCTCTCTCCCCCTCTGTCTCTCTCTCTCTCTCTCTCTCTCTCTCTCTCTCTCTCTCTCTCTCCGTCTCTCTGCTGTTTACCTGATGGGAATAGTTTCTATTCTACCTTGTCTTGCAGGTGGTTGTTAGGAGTCCCATTTTCTTTAATCCCACACACACATATAGTTAGTTTTCTTTTACATTTCCTTATACAGCCTGATTATATTACATCTTCTAAAATGAAAGTTATATCATGATATTTTAACATATCAGAGATTTGGGATTTGGGATATTAAACTTTTCACATACTGTGCTGCACAAAAAGTGAACCAGAATGAACCACACTTTCTTGTAGTCAAACATGCAGATGGAAAGAGTTTTTTAAGCACTGACGATATCTTTAACATGCTCAACAAAGCATGTATCATACTGTCCTGTAACATGACTAAAATCAGAAATGGCTATTTTTTAATCCTGTTAGACGCATATTGGAAATAAATTTGCAAAGTAGCTGAAAGAAGTTTGGATAGCTGCTTGTGTGACTCTTTGAAAAAGAACAGGAGGTCAGTGACCACGTTTGCTGGGAGGACACATCTGTAGCTGGTTGGTTTTAAGACAGGAAAGATGGAAGAGATAAAGTGGCAGTAAGTGCAGAAACACTGATAGATTTAAGGTTATACATTATTATTATTATTATTATTATTATTGTGTTGGAGTCTTCTGTGTAACTATCTGTGAAATATAAATCTACATACGTATATATTTCTCCTAACACTGAAAACTGAATCAGCCATTCTGACTGAAAGGTGACTAAATCAACAGAGCGGTCTCTAACTATTGCACAGTACTATATATCCACCTTAGTATACCAGCATACTCTTCCTCTTATCCTTTCCTCACCCACTCCCTCCAAAGTATTCACTCTCCCTCCTCTCCATCTGGCCTCTTCCTGCCCTTCCTGCCAAGGCACCAAACCGGCTCAACACAATCAGCTCCATGTCCACACATACATACACACACTCTCAGACAGTCCAGTTGCAGATTCTCCCACAGAGGACCCTTGGCACAGACCCCGAGCCCAGCCATGATAAACATATCCAGGGCTGCAAATAAACATCACAGCTATAATTTATTTATCTGTGCACTAACTAGGTAACCCTTCACACATTCAAAGATTTCCTTTCACCGCCTACATCATGTCGATTCCATCTGTGCGGAAAGCATTTTCTACATTCACTGGGAAACAAAATAACAAAAGTAATGTCGCCCCCTGTGCTTCCTGTACTGTATTACAAGTATGACATAACAGCATATTAAATAAATATTATACAGAAATAAATATTTTTTTAAGTAGATTTGTTTTTAAGTAGATATTTGTTATGTATTATTTATTATTCAAAGCACTTATTGACTTTCTCAACTAATCATAGTGGCTGTGTGAGCTGTAGCTTGTTTTGCTCGGGCAGAAAACAGGAAATCGGGCAAGTTGTTTACTGCCCGGTGTGAAAGGAGACTCATTGATGTGGCACTGCAAGGAGTTCTGAATTACACAACAGTCACGTGTACACTGCCATCAAGAGTCACGTTCCGTGCTCTGATGATAATGATAAAGACACACACACAGATATGTATATGATTAAATTTCTATGGAGAGAACAGAAGCTGTAATGGTCACAATGAGTGAAGGAAAGGAACTTACAGTGCACTGACTGACGGTCCGTTGTCTCCAGTCGTCCCATTTGGGACTGGACCTCATGGATTTGTCTGGTAATGAGAGATAGACACATTGTCTATATCAACATACTTCAGTTTGTTTTTAAAACAGTTTGTGGACGGACATTTGGGACACTTTCACACTCTAGCTTTTTTCCCAGACCACAGTCTGTTCACCCTGAGAGGTCAAATAATTGCTATACTGCTATATATTCAGTGTTTGATTGTTGGCACCCTACCAAAGAGAAATATCAATAATAAAAGATAAAAGTATGAGAAACTACCTACTAGAAATTACAATGCTTTCACTGTTATAATGGCTAGCATTACACTGTAAACATCATTGTTAACAGTATAACATTAGTGTATTATTGCTGTTCAGTATAATGCTAGTGTATCATTGTTTACAATATAATGTTAATGTATCACTGATACCAGTATAATGGTAATGTATTGTTGTTAACAGTATAATGTTAGTGCATCATTCTTAACAGTATAATGTAAATGTATCATTTTATGTCAGTATAATGTCAATGTATTATTGTTAACAGTATAATGTTAATATATAACTGCTCAGTATAATGTTAAGTGTATTATTGTTAAGAGTATAATGTTAATGTATTACTGTTCAGTATAATGTTAATGTATTATGGTTAACAGTATAATGTTAGTGCATCATTGATATCAGTATGTTAATGTATCACTGATATGAGTATAATGTTAATTATTGCTAACAGTGTAATGTTAGCGTTTTTTTTGTTTACAGTATAATGTTAGTGTATCATTCTTAACAGTATAATGTAAATGTATCATTTTATGTCAGTATAATGTTAATGTATCAGTTAACAGTATAAAGTTAATGTATTACTGTTCAATATAATGCCAATGTATTATTGTTAACAGTATGTTAATGTTTAATTGTTAACAGTATAAAGTTAATGTATTACTGTTCAGTATAATGTTAATGTATTATTGTTGTTCAGTATAATGATCATGTACTATTGCTGTTCAGTATGTTAAGTGTATTATTGTTAACAGTATGTTAGTGTATCACTTGACAGTTTGTCAGTGTATCTCTGTTAACAGTATAATGTTAATGTATTATTGTTGTTCAGTATGTTAAGTGTATTATTGTTAACAGTATGTTAGTGTATCACTGTTAACAGTATGTTAGTGTATCACTGCTAACAGTATAATGTTAATGTATTATTGTTATCAGTATAATGCTAATGTATTATTGTTGTTCAGTGTAATGATAATGTACAGGTATTATTGCTGATCAGTATAATGTGAAGTGTATTATTGTTAAGAGTATAATGTTAATGCATTATTGTTGTTCAGTATAATATCGTTGTTCTGAGTACTGCTGTTAACTGTACAGCGATAATGTATCATTGCTAACAGTATGTCAATGTATTATAACTGGATAACTTTAGTACTGCTGCTAAATTCAAATACAGTGTTTACAATGTCTAATGTTTACTTCTACACCAAATGCACCTTACTGCTCCCACTACTAAGGGGCCGACTGCACTGTTTCCCCTCCCCTGTATTTATTGTTTGTCTTGTAAATGGTTGTGTGTATTTATAGTATATTGTCTTGCGCACTTGCGCACGTGCACTTTATGTTGTATTGTTTTGTGTAATCTATTGTTAGATGTAGCACCTTGGTCCTGGAGGAACGTTATTTCGTTTCACTGTGTACTGTACACCACTGTATATAGTTGAAATGACAAATAAAACCACTTGAAACTTGAAACTTGAAACTTATTGTTCAGTGTAATGTTAATGTATAATTGCTAATAGTATAATGTTAGTGTATTGTTGTTAACAGTATAATGTTAATGTATCATTCCTAAAAGTATAATGTTTGTGTATTACTGTTGTTCAGTATAACGTTAATGTATTATTGTTGTTCAGTTTAATGTTAATGTATTATTGTTAACAGTATAATGTTAATGTATCATTGCTAACAATATGTTAATGTATCACTGTTAACAGTATAATGTTAGTGTTTTATTGTTAACAGTATGTTAGTGTATTATTGTTAACAGTATAATGTTAGTGTATTGTTGTTCACCATAATGTTAATGTAACATTGCTAACAGTATAATGTTAATGTATCACTGTTAACAGTATAATGTTAGTTTATTATTGTTGTTTAGTATAATGTTAGTTTATTATTGTTAACAGTATAATGTTAATGTAATGTTGTTCAGTACAATGTTAATGTAATGTTGTTCAGTATAATGTTAATGCAATGTTGTTATTAACAGTATCATGTGTGAAAGTGAAACTGCTTCTTTTTTGAAGCTATTTACGTTCGGACTGCGGTATTTTAGAGAAGACGTTTTTAAGAACAAGATACATAAAAATTACAGAATTAAAGGACAATACGAGCATTTTCTGACGCATTAGACTCTTTATAACCCTAATAAGACTTCCCACCGGCGCTAAAGCTAAAGCTAAATGAAGTGTTTCCGGACTGTAGAGTCACTCACTTATTAGTCTGATGATAAAGCGTCTCCATCTTCGGTGGTGATTTAAGACGCCACCAGACTCAGAGTAAAAGCCTGCAAACAGCAGCCTCCCCACAGACAAACACTCACAGAGCCCCAAATTTACTACACATCAACACTGAACCATCAACTCTCCACATCACCCTCACCAACCAGCGCAACACGTCACCAACTAGAAGGACCCTTGCGTGCAGAGGGTGTCCCCGCATCTGCCTGCATAGAATTTGCGGGTTTCAAGTTCCGTTAGATGTAAGCAGGGTCCTCCCGAGTGGTTGACTGTGAGATATGCCAGTCTAGGGAAACCTGCCGATTAGCTGTTCACAGTGGGAGTGATTGAAACCAGGCGTCTGAAGCGTCTAATGCCTCTAGAAGCTCCCTCACAAAAAGCTGTTACATAAGCCTGATACATTAATGTACATTTATTTATGTAAATAAATGTTTTTACTATTTAATTAATTACTTAATTCATTATTTTCTTTTTTTTAAAATCATCTTTGACCCCCTCAAAAAAAAACAACAACCAAAAAAACAAAAAAAAACAAAAAAAAAACGGCAGCTTTACAGGAGAAGGCCAAAAACATAATTTAATATTAAATTAATAAATAATACTTTATAAATTATTGGCAGACTTTTTGTAAGCAATTTTGGACATTTTCTGTTTATCCATTCATCATGAATTTTTCACACAGTGTAAACAACAAAACAACAAACATAGAGATACATGTTTTTCTCCAAAAAATTTTCTGTGGGGGTTGGGGGTCCTAGGAGTCAGGACCTTCTAAATAACCACTTTAGATCCTTAAATTCTGAAAAGATCGCATGTTCAGCTGCCTCACCCATAATCAATGAGCTTCTGTAGCTTTTGGTATTCTTCACTACGTAGACCTGTGGCACAGACCTGCCTCAAGGGGGTGCTGTCACAAATAGGTACACCCAGCTGGTCCTTCATAGTTGGTAAGACACCACTGGGTGGTAAGACAAAAATTAATGGCGTGGTAGGGGTGGGGATGGAGTGACACCAGGCCTTCTGGATGTGTAACAACAAACCGGTCATCCTGGTGCTTACCACGGTGCCTCCACACACAGATTCATGGGTCGTCTCCACTATAACAAAAAAAAGCAGGAGTCATTATGAAGATGACCTGCTGCCATTCTAAGTTCTTCTTGACTGTCTGGCATCATAACGGTCTGTGTGCATGTAGTCCTGTCGTGCAGCCATCTGTCAAAGGTGCTGGTACTAACAGGATATCTCATGGAGGCATCACTGCTCGCTGAATGTCCGCAATCGTGGCTGTTGGGTCAGTCAGGTACAGCGAAAAGGCCTGTCACATGTGCGGACGAGCATGAAACTTAAATCATTTGCAGGTCTGACTATGTCAACCCTACCCACCAAGTTTCGTTCCTGTCGGTTGATTCCTTCTGGGTGCAGCTATATGTGCAACTACTGTTTTGATGATGGACATTTCTGATCTTAATTGAAGTTCATTGTATTTTCCTGTATGAGTATTTTTATCAAGTTGCTTCTGTGTGATCATTGCGGTCTGATCATGTCTGATCATTCTCATTGTAAATCAGCCAATCAGAGCTCGTCAAAAAAGGGAAAACAGCCCATTTTGTTTTAGGGCTAAATCATAGAGTGTTAATAGACTTATAAAACTGCATCTGGGCTTTTTCTTTTTTTTACAATGACCACATAAAGTCACATACCTCCTAAGTAGACATCAGAGAACAATTTAAAATACTGAATACATGCACTCTGTGGTGCCCTTAAACCTGATCTGATTAACGCACTGTTATGTATTGTTTTGCTAGGGTGGAAAATGACCTTTCTAGACATGAATCAACCCTGAATGGCAAAATTCCATTTGTCTCATTTGGTGCAGCATTACCGCCAAATAGCCTCTGATCTGTGTAATTCCCCCTCACACATCTGACAGCTATATTGATGGACACCTCATTTCCCTGTAAACTGAATCACCCACGAATTGTGCTCTTTTAAAAAATCAAATGCTGTTTTCCTCTAAGGATGAAACCGGCACCTGGAGTCTGGCGTTTTGACTCGCCATCATGGGAGCGTCACTGACAGGAAAGAATAATGACCAAGCTTCTTGGGGCTAGATTTTGTCAACTCCCACACTAGTCCTGTCTTTGTCTAATTGCGCTGGTTTCCGCAGTTCTGTATCGGAGCACAGCACGGTGGAGCCTCCCTCGCCCGGAGTCACAGACTTGAGTGGTGATATCAAACTTTCCAAGGGATAGGGTGAGAGAAAGAGAGAGAGAGAGACAGACTGTAGGTGACAGTGTTTGTTGACCTGTTCATCACAGGTTTGACGTGACTGAGTGGATGAAAGAGACACTGATTTCCCCATATTAAGTTGTGGTTGGGATTTTTTGCCCCGTGGTGCTGAAAAATCAACAATGACTACTTATGAGATGTGTGATGTGCGAGA
>JAMWET010006282.1:282500-322500 GCA_024036415.1 Prochilodus magdalenae
TACTATACTATACTATACTATACTATACTATACTATAATATGCTGTACCATACTATACTATACTATACCACACTATACTTTACTATGCTTCACTAAATTACAAAGTACACATACTGTGCTATTGGAACGCACTCAGTAGTTGGGTGAAGGCTCCCCGGGAGGGGGTTAGCTGCTTCCCCCGACTTCCATAAAGAAATCTAGGCGAGACATAGCCGTTCGGAGTACTGGACCATTTATTGGGCAGAGGAGCACCCACACCTTGTGGTTACAATCCCAGACAACACTGCAGCAGAACATACAAGTTACAAAATCCCCTGTAACCATTACGTGTGCCGTACTTATATAACCGTTAGCTTTGTACTCCCTCTCTCGCTCACGACATACAGAGCGCATGCGCTCAGTGCCCGCACTTAAAGTGACCGTTACATAATACTATTTGTCACTATTTCATACTATACTGTATACAACTATACTACACCTTAGTATACTGTACAAACAATAAACCACACTACACTATATAACACAACCTTCCCTATAGTACACTACACTAGACTATACTTTATATACTGTACCAATTACAGTACATTACTACATTACTACACTACACTAAACTATAACTCACTGTACTGTACTACACCCCACTACACTATACTAGGTGTAACTTCACTATACAATATCACACCATGCTAAAGTTACCATCCCATATCTATGCTATACTGTATGTATAGTGATATATGCTATATGTATTATACACTCATCGTCAAAAGGCACACAATTAGTTGCTCCCAGAAGAATCCACCAACAGGAATGAAACTTGGTGGGTAGGTTTGACATTGTGAGACATGCAAATGATTCAAGTTTCATGCTTAGCTGTGCATGTGACGTAAGCAAGGACAGACCTGACTGACCCAACCTGACTGACCCAACAGTCATTATTGCATTCAGCAAGCACCAACGCCCTCCATGAGTCACCCTGTTAGTGCCAGCACCAACAGGAGACGGCTGCATGACTGAGGACTACATGCAAGTAGACCATTACGACGACTGTCCTTAACACCACCTCAACATCGCCAAAAACTGCAATGGTGTCGTGCCAGATTCTTATAAAGTGACCCAGAATAGCAGCGGGTCAACTTCTGTCTTAGCGGAGATGACCAGCGAATCCGTGTATGGAGGTACTGTGTATGGAGGCACAGTGTCACTCCACCTTCACCCCTACCGCACCATCTGCAGGAACTGTGTGAGAATATTCAAACTGCATGGGATGGATTATCACAGGACACCATTAGGAACCTCTACAGCTCCATACCGAGACGTCTGGCGTGTTGCGTTAACAAGAATGTTGGCCCGACACCATGAGAGATCATTTCTTTCTCTCGTGGTTGTACACCCATTTCCTAGGAATGGGTGTAAAAATGCATCCGTCCGTTCCGATGTATTCGTCTGAATGTGTCTATTCAACAGTATGTTTTCTTTAACTAATAAAATATGTTTAATATATTTGTTATATTTTATATCATTGGGATGTTCTACTACTCCAGCAAGACAGCATGGCAGCAGTCTGAATGTGTTCCTCTGCTTGTTTTATTTTTAATATAAATAGAATATTACATTATTAACATGTTTATTTTAAGGTGAAGTGTATTGGGAGATTGCAGGCAGATGAAAGATGGAGCGACAGGTGGAATGAGGAGGGGCATTACAATGGCTCCAGGGCCAGAGGGGGCTGGATGCCAAGCGTTCTTTTTCTTCACTTTTCTTTCTTCTTAATTTCATTCTTAGTTCATCCACACACACACACACACACACACACACACACATACACACACACACACACAACCACACACACACACACACACACATACACACACACACACACAACCACACACATACATACATACACACACACACATACACACATACACACACAACCACACACACAACCACACACACATACATACATACATACATACATACACACACACACACACACACACAGACAAATACATACACACACACACACACACACACACACACATACATACACACACACACACACAGACACACACATACACACACACACAAACACACACACACACATACACACACTCACACAGACACATACACACCCACACACACTCGCAACCACACACAGACACATACACACACACACACACACACACACTCACAACCACACACACACACACACAGACACATACACACACACACACACACGCTTGCAACCACACACAGACACATACACACACACACACACTCGCAACCACATACAGACACATACACACACACACACACACACTCGCAACCACACACAGACACATACACACACACTCGCAACCACACACAGACACATACACACACTCGCAACCACACACCGACACATACACACACTCACATTCCCTTTGTCTGGTGGGAGTGAAGTGTGTCTGAAGCTCTGAGAGGATATGGGGAAAATTAAGACTAGTCAAGGTTCATGCTTGCGTATCTGCGGTCTGTGTGACTAAATGTACGTGTGTACCACCCACATGTTAGCTCTCTCTCTCTCTCTCTCTCTCTGCTCTCTGTCTCTCTCTCTCTCTCTCTTTGTGTGGCTCTTTGTCATTCTGCTTTCCTTCAACAAACATGAAGAACGTGGATCATGCAGCTGCCAGCAACATGCGCATACAAACACTGCGCCCTGTGGCTGTACCACCTGTAAGAAGTGACACCTTTGCCCCTCCAGCATCGTCCTTCTGAAGAGATGAGTGACTCTCTCTCTCTCTGCTTCTCTCTCTTTCTCTCTCTATCATAAACACTTCAAGGTGGGGATTCTTCCTTTACCCTCATGCACTGATTGACAGCTCCTGATGTCACTCAATGAAGAGGTCATGCAGGTAGCTGACTGGGCCTTATGCTGGCGGGCCCTTTTTGTGTGGGTTCTGAAGGTTCTGTTCTTAAGAACCCTTAGGAGTATATCATAAATAATCTGGACATTTTAAGACTGGAAAATTCCCCACTCTGCAGGTATGACCTAGGAATCTAGGTGAGTGGTTGATGCATAGTGTGTGTGTGTGTGTGTGTGTGTGTGTGTGTGTGGCTGTGTGTGTGTGTGTGAATGGAACAGCATGCTCTGGTCTGTATCTTCCCTTATCTCCTCTGCAGCTTGTTGATCAGTCTGGGAAAGTCTTGTTTTCACAGCTAATGGAGGTCAGAGCAGAAAAGGTGCTCCCTGCCCGTGTGACTGTAAGAGGCTGACCTCTGATTTTAGTTTCTGATCATTACAGGTAATTGAACCTCCTCATATGTCTGCAGATTCTGGCTGTGGTGTTACCGAGATGCTGATATGAGATGCTGTGCACGTTGCTGGACAGTAGAGGGGGCCGCTCTGGTGTTTGTTATGGCCGTGGCAGGAGATAGCGTGTGTGGGGTGTTTTGCTATGTGTGCTGGTGGGTCCAGACCTCCAGGTGTTTCTGTAGCAGCACTGTGCACACGCTGATGGGAAATCCTCCCTCTACACTTTCCCACCTCTCAGACACCAAACTGGAGGGCTTCACCTCAGCAGGTGTGGAACAGGAATCAGAGCTAAAAGAATGACGGCAAAAACTGAATTAGCTGTTCTCTCAGTCCTCTGCGTGGACTTTATATTATAAAATCATTTTCAATAGACTCGAATCTCCTGATATCTTACAATACAGTCTTCTGATTCTGTAGAATAGAATCATCTTATTCTGTAGGACAGAATCCTCTGGTTCTGTACGGTGGATTATCTGGTTCTGAAGGATTAAATTATCTGGCTCTGTTGGATTAAATCCTCTGGTTCTGTACAGTGGATTATCTGGTTCTGTACAGTGGATTATCTGGTTCTGTATGATTGAATTCTCTGGTTCTGTAGGGTGGATTATCTGGTTCTATAGGACTGAATCCTCTGGTTCTGTACAGTGGATTATCTGGTTCTGTACAGTGGATTATCTGGTTCTGTATGATTGAATTCTCTGGTTCTGTAGGGTGGATTATCTGGTTCTGTAGGTTTAAAATTTGCTCTGTAGAGTGGATTATCTGGTTCTGTAGGATTGAATCATCTTGCTCTGAGTGCTTATATTAGAACCTCTGTTGAGCAGAATCTCTTTTAGAATCCAGTAGAATCTTCAATCCTACTCATTTACTTTTTTCTTTCATTTCATTTTTCATTTTCATTTCATTTTCTCACATCTTCTGACTCACTTATTCACTGATTCACCTTCTCATTCATTTATTCACTCGTTCATTCAGTTTCTCATTCATTTTCTTACCTCCATACGAGCCAGCTGTTTTATTCACTCGCTCATTTACCGCTCTTCACTTGCTCATTTTACAACCCCAGTTACACACTCATTTGCCTATTCACTCACTCACACTCCAACTCATTTGTTCATTACCCCCTTCATTCCTCATTTATTCACTCACTCATTCATTCTATCCCGCACTGACTGAACGTAACCAATACATATCTGTTTATCTCTGCCAACTTCCTGTCACTGAGAGACCGACACGTATCACTGGGTGGGTGAACGTAAGTATGGACAGAGTCAAGAGGTTGGATGGATCGAGTTATGAAGGGATAAAAGGATGAAAGGATAAACTCGAGTATGAAGGGCAAAATGAAGGGATAGAGAAACACAAGTGTGCCAGTGTTGAAGGATGAAGAGACAGAAGGACAGAGGAATGAGGAGAGCTTGATGGAGAGACGTGCAGGAAAAGGAAGGAACAAAAGAGCAGAGCAGGAGAAGAATGTGGAGAAAGAGGAATGAAGCAATGGAGGGATGGAGGCAGTCAGTCATAGCTCCAGGCTCTGCATGTTCTTCAGCAACAACATTACTCATTTCACATTCCAAATGCCTCTCTCCCTCTCTCTCTCTCTTTCTCTCTCACCATTCTCTCTCTCCCTCTCTCTCTCTCACCCTTCTCTCTTCTCTTCTCTTCTCTCTCTCTCTCTTTCTCTCTCTCTTCTCTCTCTCTCACTCTTTCTCTCTCTCTTTCTCTCTCTCTCTCTCCTTCTCTCTTCTCTTCTCTTCTCTTCTCTCTCTCTTCTCTCTCTCTCACTCTCTTTCTCTCTCTCTTTCTCTTTCTCTCTCTCTCCCGCTCTCTCTCTCTTTTTCTCTCACCCTTCTCTCTTCTCTTCTCTTCTCTTCTCTCTCTCTCTCTCTCTCTCTCTCCCTCTCTCTCTCACTCTCTTTCTCTTTCTCTCTCTCTCTCTCTTTCTTTCTTCTCTCTCTCTCTCTCTCTCTCTCTTACCCTTCTCTCTTCCCTCCCTCTCTTATACTTTCTTCTCTCTCTCTCTCTCTCTCACACACACACACACACCCTTCTCTCTTCCCTCCCTCTCTCTCTTTTTTTACTTTCTTGTACTCTCTCTCTCTCTCTCTCTCTCTTTTGCTCTCTTGTAATCTGTTTTTTCTCCCTCTGTCTCTCTTACTCTCAATCTCACTCTGTCTTTCACCTGCCCTCTCTCTGTCTTTCTTTCTCTTTCTCTTGTATGCTCTCTTTCTCTCTCACTCCTATTCTCTTTTATCTTTGGTACTCTCTCTCTCTAGTTCTCTGTCTCACAGTTTCTCTCTATTGTACTCTCTTATAATCTGTCTCTTTCTTCCCTCTCTTTCTCTTTTACTCTTCCATACTCCCTTTTATGTTTCTCTCTCTTTTCCGTTTTTTCTCTTTCATTTGTACTCTCTCTCTCTCCTCTGCTCTCCAACTGATGTGAGCTTTCAGGGTTCATATTAACGCAGAGTTGCTCCAGGCGGGGGGAGCTTAGCTGCTATGCTACGCTAAACATATGTGTGTACCAATCGGTGATGTATAAACCTGTAATCTTCCTAAAAATATGCAACTTGCTATGTATAAAGGACATTTGCTAAGCAACAGAGGACAATATTTAGGAAAATGTCAAGTGTAAATGACCCATTGACCCCACCTCAGTCAGTCCCCTCACGGAGAAAGGCTCATAGATCTCCCATCTGCTGTGTGCACTGCTGTAACTGTTACAGGCTTTGATGGTTGGGGCTGTCAAAGTGATGGTTTGGCCAGTCAACCCAGATACTGTGGCATCAGCACAGGATGAAAAGTTGGCACCTCTGACCACACAACAACTCGATGTGGATACAAACTACCTCACAGCTCCAGCACAGAATAACACAAATTACACAGAGGCACTAAACTCCACTAATCTTCACAGATCAAAGTCAGGCACCACACGTAGCTGCTCTGCATGGCCATGCCTCCAGTAGTTAGACACTACGTAACACCATCCTAGTGACTAGCATGGCTGTTTTAGCTGTATGCAGGAGCTCTCAGCCTTGGCCAATCAAGCTGCCGATGCCTGCTCAAAGCGTCGATGGTGGACCACAGTGACCTGAGCCTGAGCAGTGTCCATGGAGTGTGCGGATGCTAAGCTTTCCACCATGCCCTAGATGCTGTATGTGTACACCGGAGCCCTGACTCCTGGACTTGGACAACCACGCTGCTAGCGCCTGTGGAAAGCACATGCTTGAGGGCCATGGTCAGTGCTGCTACGCTAGCATGCTGATCTGCCAGCAGATCCCGGTAGCTGAGTCCCTGTCGAGCTCCTCTGGTGAATCTCATCATACTGCCACTGGTGGACACTATCCTGCTTCTCACGCCAGTGTGGGTTTGAGCAGGACAAGGTATTTGGGAATCATAGCTTGTTAGGCGAATGCTATTTAATTGAGCACAGCAGCAGAAAGGAACCACCAATGGTGCTGTGGAACAGCATTACTGGATGCACCATCAGATTGGTCCTGCTGTAATAAGTCTGGGTACATGTAGCTCAGAATTTCTCATGGTTTTCTCCAGATGTTACTCCAGATGTTCTTGCTATAAGATCTTGCCCAAATGACTGAAATTACTGAATAACTTCTACCCTGCGATGGATTGCTGGCCTGACCGGGGTGTTTCCTCCCTTTCGCTTAAAGAGCACTGCAACAGGCTCGAGCAGACCCTGCAACCCAGAAGGATGAGCGTCTCAGAAAATGAATGAATGAATGTATGAATATGCTTTGATGTAAAAATCTAACTAATGTACGTAGTTCACATTAAGATACGCTCGCAGCTATACACTTATTGGTTAGCTACATTAGCCTGGGAGCTCCAGTGCAAGACTGAAGGGCCAAACTTCAAACACCAAATATGTCTTGGCTGATTGGCTGCTTTTGGGATAAGAGGAAAATATCAATTATCAACTATCAATTATTCTAACCACCGTCACTTCAACACTTCTACCTGACCTTCATTTTTATAAATTTTATTTATATGTTTATGTTAGACAAAAGACTTCGAGACCGACGTTTGCAGAATTAAAAAACCAGGAACGGTTTATTAAAAAAACAGGCAATCACAGCAGGCACCAATACACAGCGAAAACATTGGGGGAAGCTAAATCAGAGTCAGGAACAGGCGGAGGTCAGAACCAGGTAGAACAAGCAGCGAGGGCAAACAGGTTTACGGAGGAAGACCGAAGGGGAAAACCAAAGTGAGGAAGCAAAGGTACAAACCGTAGAGTCAGGACACGAGCAAAAGGGATAAAGCGAAAGAGTAGTAGAGAAACGAAGGGAGTCCCCCCCCCCAAAAAAAAAAAAAAAAAACAAACAAAAAAAAAAAAACAGACCGCGACAACACGAGAAAGGACCGCTCAGGCTTGCTAACCGAGGTTGGGCAAAGCTCCGCAGGGAACCCGTGTGAAACACAGCCTTAAATACAGGCAGTAATTGGATACAGCTGCGGTGAAAACTCGGGCGATCTAGAGCGAGTCACGGAGTCTGCACGGGGGCGCATAGACATGACGTCATCGAGCGTGACCCTCTGGGAAGTGGAGTCCTGAAGAGCGGAGAAGCCGGGGAGACGCGGAGGCTCGACAGTTTATTGTTCATTTTTTACTACATGGCCTTTCTTTTAGTTTAGTATTCCAGATTAAAACCCATTTGAATTTCAATCCCTTAAACTGTAAATGCTCGGCTACACTGAAATGCATTTCCGAGGGTTAATTGATTGGTTCATTGACCAGTTGGAGCAGATGTATTATGGGTATTATCAGCTTCCTGTTTAATCAGATTATAAACAGCAGGGAAAGTGACTCCTCTACAGGTAGTAGTGGACGTACCTTCGTTATTCTTCCCAGCAGACAACAAATGCTGCCATGGTTCCCCGCTGAGGCCTCCGTCTGTGCGATGTGTGCGTGAGAAGTGGACTGTGCTCTCTGTGGACGCTGGGCTTTTGGGGGAAATGAAGGCTTTACGATTCATTATTAAAGCAGCGCTGCAGCAGCCTGCGCAGAACCCCCGCAGATCGCACACTGACCACTGCACACAAACACACAGTTCCCCCTCTGAGACCTCCAGAAGACATCAGCCTGGCCTCGTTCTTCCTTTATGAGTCAGTTCGAGATTGGCATGACTGCACTGAGTACAATGTCGCCAAAGCATATCGTCGCTGTCCAATGAAAAACATGTATCTCCATTTTGACTTTTATGCATCATTTAAAAACAGCCGCTGCTGTTTACACTTTGTGAGATTTGCATGATGAATGGACCAATTGAAATGGCCCAGAAGTGCTCGGAAGGACGTCTGGTTCCATTGACTTGCATTAAAATCGAATAAGGTTTTTGGCCTCTCCTGTATACTTGTTTTCCTTTGGACAGCGATGATATTAAAGTCGAACTCTTCACAGCAGAACATACAGGTAATGTCTAAAAAGTGTCAACAAAGTCTTTTGAGTGAGTGTCGCATGTGATATGATTAATTCTAGAAAACGTGGATATGTGGGCGGCACAGTCGTGCAGTGGGCCTGTATTTGATTCCCAGGTGGGGTCCTCGGGCTCCTTTCTGTGTGGACTTTGCATGTTCTCCCTGCCTCTGTGTAGGTTTCCTCTGTTTCCTACGTGTGGGTTTCCCATGGACAGGTGAATTAGAGGTGCTAAATTGCCCTTAGGTGTGAAGGTGTCTGTCTGTGTTTGCCCTGTGATAGACTGGCAGCCTGTCCAGGGTGTATCCAGCCCTGCCTTCTGCCCTGTCAGACCTGGAATAGGCTCCAGCACCCCCTGAGACCCAGTATGATTAAGTGGGTTAGAAGAGATATCATACAATATGGGACATGCCTTTTATTACACAGCAGCACCGCTGTGTCTGATCAACTCACACCAGCACAGTCAACCAACACACCACCACCACCTCAGTGTCACTGCAGGGCTGAGAATGATCCACCACCCACTTAGGGTTAGGTAGGGCTAACTCTAACCCACAATACCTGCTCTGTGGGGGTCCTGACCAATGAGGAACAGGGCACCTAGATACAAGAGAACTACAGTGCGGTCCTATATGGTAAGTGGAGCTGATAAGACGAGCGCACGATGAGTGTAGATACAGGAAGGTGGTTTTAATGTTATGGCTGATCTGTGTAGATGCATACAATATATATACTTTCAGTTTCACACTAAATCACTGTTATCCACAAAGCATCTGGTAGGCATGAAAGCATCTCCTGCATCCCACCCACCTCTCTCTCTCTCTCTCTCCCTCTCTCATAAAGGTAAGTGGTGATAAACAGTCATTAGGGGGGCCTTGTGTATGGAGGTGCTCAGACAGTGAGAGTGTGTGATAGTTCAGGTCTATTATAGTCATTACAGCTTTAGCAGAGAGAGCGAGCATCATGTTATTACTGTCACACACATCAAACAGCTACACACATGCTCCTATATTACTCGCACTGCGACACTGTATTTGTGAGTGTGTGTATTTTGATTTGGGGCCTGGCGGCCAATTAGCAAAATATCCCCTTAGAATGTGAGGGGACTACTTGAGCATTGGCAGGCTGCTAACTTACTTACAGACGGCTAACTCTAACAGTGGCAACAAAATGCACTCTGGGATTCCACACATGTCCGCTACTGTCTGTGGATAACATATCCCTCTTGTCCTGCTACGGCATTGGGTGACGTTTTTCAGATGGATCTCACACATAGCTACAGTTGCTAGTAGCAACTATCTATCTAGTTGCCTGTCTATCTATCTATCTATCTATCTATCTATCTATCTAGTTGCCTGTCTGTCTATCTATCTATCTATCTATCTATCTATCTATCTAGTTGCCTATCTATCTATCTATCTATCTATCTATCTATCTATCTATCTATCTATCTATCTATCTATCTATCTATCTATCGATCTAGTTATCTATCTATCTATCTATCTATCTATCTATCTATCTATCTATCTATCTATCTATCTATCTATCTCTATCTATCTATCTATCTATCTATCTAGTTGCCTATCTATCTATCTATCTATCTAGTTGCCTATCTATCTATCTATCTATCTATCTATCTATCTATCTATCTATCTATCTATCTATCTATCTATCTATCTATCTATAGATCTAGTTGCCTGTCTGTCTATCTATCTATCTATCTATCTATCTATCTATCTATCTATCTATCTATCTATCTATCTATCTATCTATCTATCTATCTATCTATCTATCTATCGATCAATCTAGTTGCCTGTCTGTCTGTCTATCTATCTATCTATCTATCTATCTATCTATCTATCTATCTATCTATCTATCTATCTATCTATCTATCTATCTATCTATCTATCTATCAAAGCTTTGATCCCCCTCAAGGCCCCTTAGAAGTCACTCCTTCCTGGGATCTAATGGTGATAGTGCTGGTAGTAGTCTCTATTGTTCTCTTGAAATCTTCTTCTTCATCACCATCATCAGAACCAGCAAACCGTACACACCGTAACACATCCTCGTCAAGGAACTTTATTTTCCTGAAGATTTTAATGCACAAACTATTTGCTATGGAAAACCATAAAACATAAAGTATAAAATAATAGCAAAAGCAAATAAACAATCGTTGTGCAGAAGCATGTTCTTTGAAGAGCTCCACTCACCATACAGGTGCACCTTGTAGTTCTACAATCACAGACTGTAGTCCATCTGTTTCTCTGTGTACTTTGTTACCCTGTTATTTAATGGTCAAGACCCCCACAGGACCACCACAGAGCAGGTAAGATGTGGGGGGTGGATCATTCTCAGCACTGCAGTGACACTGACATGGTGGTGGTGGGGAGTTAGTGTATGTGGTGGTGGTGTGAGTGGATCAGACACAGTACTGAGAATCATCCACCAACCAAAACTATCCAGCCGTTAGGGTCCTGTGGGCAGCATCCTGTGGGCAGCATCCTATGGGCAGCGTCCTGGGGGCAGCGTCCTGGGGGCAGCGTCCTGGGGGCAGCGTCCTGGGGGCAGCGTCCTGGGGGCAGCGTCCTGTGCCCACTGATGAAGGACTGGAGGATGATCAACACTGTGCAGCAGCAGGTGAGCTATCGTCTCTGACTGTCCATCTACAAGGTGGACCAGCAAGGTAGGAGTGTCTAACCGAGTCAGCAGTGAGTGGACACAGTGTCTAAACACTCCAGCAGCACTGCTGTGTCCGATACAGTCCATGCCGGCCCCCGAGTGCTGAGATCTATCCATTACCCATATTATACCCACTCTGTGGTGGTCCTCTGGGGGTCGTGACCTTTGAAGATCAGGGTAAAAGGTGGATAACAAAGTACACAGATAAACGGGCTCCTGGTGCTCCTATATGGTCAGTGGAGCTGATAAACTGGACAACATGCACAGTTACTAAATAAGGAGGCCATTTTTTTTTGCAGTTTTTGCCCCATTGAGTCATTTCCAGGTACACCCTGGAGCCTGATCTCTAACCATCACCTGATGCGTCCAAGCTGGAGGGGGGAGGGTGAAGTTGTGAAACATTCCCTCCAGCAGTTTAGAGAAAATTCATGTTGCAGTTTGTACCATGCAGAGGTCACGTCATCTCGTCTTCACTAAAAGCTCCACTAAACCAGGCCCCTTCAGTAGAGCTGTGTGTTTTCCACGGCCTCTATATAGTCCTGAGTGGCGTGTATAATCTGCTGAAATTAGCGTGAAGATCCTGGTGATGCATGTTGGGTTTTCTGCATGTCTGTGTGAAACCATAATTAATACCTGTGTGGGATCTCATACAGGAAACTGCCCAGCACATCTCTACCTCTTCCTGTCAGAGGACTACACTACTGACGTCTATAATAAAACAGGCTTTGACATTGGCAGGGCTTTCTTCGTGCGCCTTTGGGAATGACTCGGCCTCACGAGGTCATACAACACTAATACACAATGAAAACCACGTCGTGGCATATTGCCTTACTGCCTGTTTGGTTAGACATCCACTGTTAGACACCATTTGATTTTATAATATATATATATATATATATATATATATATCGTTACTGTCAGTTCAAGGAATCAAACCGGCGACCTTCCGGTCACAAGGCTGGTTCCCTAACCTCCAGCCCTCTATTAGCACCACGTTGTCTTTATTCAGCGCTTCTAAATTGTTCTCTGATGAAATACATAGAAGGATTGTCACTGTCGGGATGAAAAATGCCCAGATGTGGTTTTACACACTGATTTACACTCTACGATTTGGTCCTGGAATTAAACAAGAGGTTTTCCCTTTTTTGCTGAGCTCATGAATAATCTAATGAGCTCTCCTGTGATTGGCTGGTTTACAGTGAGACCCGTGATCACACAGAAGCATCGTATTTTATTTCCCTGTCTTTGATGAAATAGATACAGACAGGATAATAAGCTTGGCCCTTATACTATTAGTTAGCTAAGCTCACTTAAGGCTTGCTAGTAGCTAGCATTAGCTATACAAGCTGCTCAGCTAGAAATTCTTTCTTTTGGCTCCCAGGCTGTTCTTTCTAAAGCTAGGAGAACATTCTCTAAACACATTCTGCCATCCCAGTTCTCAGTCACATCCATATAACATTTTCAGAATGTTGCGCTGAGAATGCTGATCTGTGATCCTGACAGGGTCCTCTAAACTTGAGTAACACTAGTCAAAGTTCTGGAAATGTTCCCTGCTAGCTGGGTACTCACTTTCCATCTGGACATCAAATGAAACATGATTAAAGTTCTGAAACTCTCAGTTTAAGATGATCTGATACAATCTCACAGCATGGCCGCTACTTACAGGCTGCTGTTGGTGCTGTGATGCTAATAAAGGTGGAACTGCTCCTCTCGTCAGTCTCTTTAGGGTCATATCCTGAGCAATGCTGCTCAGTGCCGTCCAAAGTTTGAGGAACTGTCCGGAGGGAGATGTGCGGAGTAAACTAATAACTTAGCTTTAAAGTTGTCCAGGATCTCGTCAAAAATGTGAGAGCTGAAAGCAGCTTCCTGTCTGCCAGCTTGTTGTTTTCTGCTCCACCTTAAATGGTACAGCAGTTACATTCAGGCACCTGTAGAAGCTCTAGCAATTAAGGTGGAACGGAACATTACATCGAGCAGCTGGTGGACATCATGGGACCCTTATATGTGGCGACATTCAGAGTCTGGAACGCTAGACCATGAGTGAAGACTGTCACCTTGAGCTTTTTTATAAATGCAGGATTTGAAATATTCATAACTGAAACGCTTGAGATTCACAGTATGCCAGTTCCATGTACTGAGCTCTCCTTATTCAACTATGCCAGTGTAAATAGTGTCTTCTATACTATGGCATACTATACTATACTGTTCAGTGTTTAGTCAATCCCTCGCTCATTTGAAGGATATATTAAAATAATGGAATGGCCTTTAATACAATAGAGAGTCAAGCTAATGAAACAGCAGTCGGACCAAACAAGTCCGATTTGTAAACTTGGAATAAGGATAAGTCTTAGGGAAGGGATGCTGGTCACCATTGCCCAAGCAGACTGCATGAAGAGAACTCATTTAAGTAAAACTGTTCACCTGCGGAACTTGGGACAGGTGTTCCACCACATCAAGAGAGAGAGAGAGAGAGACAAAGTCAAAGAGAGAGAGTGAGAGAGAGAGAATGACTGGAGCCAAACAATATAAATCAGTATCTATACAAGTTTACATCAAGTTTATTTGAGTCTGATACAGTAACTTTTAAGTCAGAAGGCCACAAAGGTCAAAAGGCCATACTCCATCAGTTCAGAGACAAAGCTTTTTAAGTTATGGTTAAAAGCTCTTGTTTTAAATGTCTACTGATGACTGAAAATATCTTTTGTCTTTACTTAAACTCCTCCAAAAGCCAGGTGAGGTAGAAAAACGTGCCCCGGGAGGAAGCGTGCCTTGCTCAAGGTGAAACATTACACCACCAGAACCACCCTAGTACTATGTTACTGCTACTTAACCTATTGGCTTTGATCACTGATATCATGCAGCGATGTAAACACTGATGGTACAATTTTGGCACACACACACGCATACACACACACCTCAACGCACATACGTATACACAGACACACACACACACAGACACAGATACACACACACACACACCTACATGCACATATACACACACACGTATACACACACACACACACACACACACCTACAGACACACACACACGCTTACACAGACACACAGACACACAGACACACACACACACACACACACGTACACAGACACACACTCCTACATGCACATATACACACACACATACACACTGATACACACACACACACACACACAAATACATGCACATATACACACACACACACCTATATGCACATATACACAGACACACACACACACACACATACATATATACACGCATACAAACACACACACGCACATATATACACGCATACACACACACACACACAACGATGACGGAGGGACTGAGTTTCAGCTGTGGCTGAAGGCATTTGCATGTGTTCACTCAATGAAAGAAGCGATGGGCGTATCTCTCTCTGTCTAGATAAAGACAACCTCTTACTTACGCTCAGTGTGATAAATGGAAAACTCTCTTACTTTATCTTTTATTAAGGGGAATTCAAACAACCATTCATCTACATTTCTGCATAATGTAATGGTGCTTGATGAGAAAAGTTTACACGGCAAATATTGAGTGAAAACGTCTGAAATCTAGTTGATATATTTCATATTTAGATCTTTTTGTTTTTATTATTAACATATTTTAACAGATATCTTTATTCCTTATTATATAATATCTCAGAAGGAGTCTAAGTAGATAAATGTACCTTGTTTAATGCATCATTTATTTTAAATAAGCAAATGTCTCTGCATTATTTCTCGAAACAAGTAGAACAATCTGCTAATTTAATACGACACTTACTAGATAAAAAGCTTTGGAATAGAACAACAAAATGTATATAGTAGGGCTGTGTACTGGCCACACGGTAGGTATTTTGATATAGGATATATTGCAATGTATTGCGATACTACTAATCAAGGGGATATGTTATTATAGTTCAAACTGAATATGAGGAAAGTGACACATAAAAAGTCATGACTGTATCCACAGGTATGCTAATGCTAATGTTAGTGGAGCGGCCTTGCTGTACTTGTTGACATTGGAGTGGAAGACTTTACCGGCTGAAAGTAGATTGCAACACTGCAATGGAGTGATGAGTTTTAAAATGAACCACCATCTGCCACCAATCTTTAAAAACCAATACTGTGCTTTTAAAATTGAAACAGCAATTAGAAAGAATATTGCGAAATATATATATATTTAAGAGGTTTCACTTACTAAATATTATATATTTATATCTATCTATCTATATATCTATCTATATATATCTATCTATCTATATATATATATATATATATATATATATATATATATATATATCGTCGCTGTCCAAAGAAAAACATGCATCTCCATTTTTGTTCATTTTTACTTCTAAGCCTCATTTGATCACATGAGCTGCTGTTTATACTGTGTGTGAATTTCATGAAGAATGGACCAACAGAAATGGACCAAACCTGCTTAGAAAGACGTCTGGTTCCACTGACTTCCATTTAAATTAAATGCAGTTTTTGGCCTCTCCTGTACAGTTAGCATTTTGGAGATACCTGTTTTTCTTAGGACAGCGACGATATATGTGTGTGTATATATGCATTATATATGTAAATACACACAGAGACTACATTTAAGATGTTTTCAGTTGCTAAAATATCATTTTATTTATTTTTTTATTTTTTACAGACTACACAGTCATAATTGTTCACAGTGGTGGTGATAGGAGCCAGACGTCCACCTCTGAAAGCTCCCTAACAAAGTATCTGTGTTGACCCCTTGTTCCTATCACCACCACAGTGAAGAGATCCCATTTAGAAAGATGAGAAATGTAAAACTCCTATTTAAACTGCTAATGCTGGTACCGTTTTATAAAATTATTGTCTGAGCATGTGTAACCTCCTAACTGGACCTTTTAACAAAGAAAAAAAGAAAAGAAAAAAGAAAGAAAGCAACTAAAGCTATGTTTACGAACGATTTATGAGCGTCCTTTAACAAAACTGAAATTTAAAAACGTTCTATGTAGCTTTTTTGAGCCTTCTTCTGAAGCTAACCACTTTTTTCCCTTTTAAACGTTCCAGCTGCCCCAGTTCACTAACCATGACACTAGAAACTTGGACTTTCTTCAAGTTGATTGATGTGGCCAATTTTACTGGAGTTTCTCTTCCTGTCCAGACGACACACACATATACTCGCAGGCATACAGAGTGTTGCACAAGTAGGTACACATTCTCTCACTTGCTTTGAGCCTGATAATGTTTAACCGGTAAAAATGCTTGCATATGAATTTTAATGTTCATGGGAAATATTGAAACGGCCGGGTTTCAGTGTGTAACCGTGGTAAATGGCTCACTCAGTACCTCTTTAGCCATATAGATGGATTCCAGTTATGCCGGTGCATTGTCCATGTATTTAAAAAAGAAGTTAAATATCAAATATTTTTTCCTAAGAGAGAAAAAAAAACGCAATCAAAGCTGCGTGACTGAGACTTGTTGGGCGGTCCCCGTTTGACCTTTAGAGACCGGGGCAGAGAGAAATGCAGTGTTCGGGAGAGTAAGAGCTGTTATTTTCTCTGATTGGTAATAGGGAAAATAAGGGGGTGGAATGAAGCTTTTTCAAAGGCTTCACAGACATGAAAGAGGCTCAGATGAGACCGAGTTGGGCTTCATGGAGGGGAAAGTAAGGGTGATCGTTGTTCTGGGAAAGAGGCACTCATTTGTCCTTGATGGGAAAGCGCGGCATAAAGACACTACAATAACCGGGCACATGTTTACAAACTCCACACAGCTGTAGGGAATCGGGATCACACGCACACTAATAACACGCTGTGCCGGCCTTAGCATTCTCTCATGGATGTTTTGCTCCTAGGTATGCCTGAACACTTACACACAATTACATACTTTGATGGCTGTATTATTAAGCCCAAGGCATCCACCAACAACAAAAGGCCCATAATATACAGACGGCATGCAGCTGACGCTCTTATCGAGAGCATCCTACATGGTTAATCATATTACAGCTAGGCCAATGTAGTGTTAGGAGTCTTGCCCAGGGACTCTTATTGGTGTAGCATAGCACAGTCACACAGGCTGGGAATCGAACCCCAGTCACCAACATGGCATGGTAGCTCAACAACGAGAGGTGTTATACGGTTGGCCACACCAACCACTAGACATTCCTGTTAGACTTTTGCCCTTATTACATTAGTAAGCTGTGTTTTATGTGGCATAAACGGTCATAATGACATTTCCAACCTCTCTTTGTCCTTTAAACAGGCTGTTTTATGCAGTTGTATGCACATGTTTGGGCAGCCACGGTCAAATTACATCTCTTTTGTTGATGTGAAAATAGGGTAAACACACTTTGCCATTTTATATAGTACACAGTTAATGCTAATTTGCTAGTTTGAATGTATTTAAATGGACAATAGCACAAAAAATGTGGCGGGTTTTTCCAATATGTATGTATATGTAGGTGTGTTAACTTATTTTCACCTGGGGGGTACACAAACTTTAGCAAATGACTGTAAATCTGTTCTCCCTTTGGCTGTGCCTAATTCATAAAAGCAGTCTGCACTAAAACACTGCTTATAACGTCACCGTGAATAGGTGGGAGTAAACTGATGCAAGCTGAATACAGGGTATGCATGTCACGGTTGGTGGGAGTCAATGCATTCAAAAAACGAAAACCTAAAATAGGAAGGAGTCGTTGTGAAAGCGACTGTGTGACAAATAGATTAGGCAAGAAATCAGAGCTATCTTTTTACAGACCACCGAAATCTCAAGAAGAAAAAGGAAGAGCGAATGGATCACACTTGGCTGACATCAGCTTTCTATTCAAATCCTTCTTACATGGCACAGCAGTTATTCTCTTAACATGTGGTAGAACGGGGCAATTTGAACAGGGACCTGGTGAATAGGAAGGTGACTTCAGCTGCAGTGCAGACTCAACTGGAATCCAGGCACTGAAACGTGGATTTGCAGTTGCCATTTTGTGCCGAGTGTCCTGAGTACTCATCAGTTACATATTTATCATCTTTAATTTTCAGTTATATTCCGTGTAACTGAGATCCATGATCATGATGTTGTCCTCTATAAACAAAAGGGGGGCTCAAACAAACACAGGGTTCCTAATAAGGGGCGAAGCTCCAGAAAGCTAGTATAAGCAGGTAGCCAGATTGCGCTGGTAGATTTAAAACAGAGAAACAACCAGTTATATTTCACCATTGAGTCCATCTGCCTTCATTTAGGCAAATTATCACTGATTTCATGCCTTTTTGCTGTTCCAGCTACAATTCAGGGCATTTGTGGGCTTAGGGAACCAGTCTTGTGGCTGGTGGGTCGCAAGTCCAATTCCCTGAACCGGAAGTAGAGTAGAGTACTGAGTAACTGAGGTATCCTTGAGCAAGATACCCAACTGCTCCCTGGGTGCTGTGGATAGGGCTGCCTTCCACACTGGGCAAGTGTGCTTGCTTCCCCTAGTGTGTGGGTGTTTCAGTTCACGGATGGACTAAATGGGGAATACAAATGGCTCAAAAACTCTTTACTCAGAGAATGACTGGCCTCAATGAAACTTAAATGCAGCCTCGTTGCAGAATATTGCCAGGTGGGAAAGTGACAACAATGCATATAAATATAAATATAAATATAAATGTGCTGGTTCACAAACACACTAACTTCTAAGCAGACTGTTTTAGCAGCTTGGACTAAAGCATGACCGGTGCAGTTTACATAATACATAAAACCCTTTTATCTAAAATCTACATTTTGTTTTTTTATGATCCTTTTGAATATTTTCCAAAAACAAACAATTGTATAGTTTTTATTATAATTTATAGCTACAAAAATGAATGATAGGGTTATAATATTGCATATTTCCATGACATGTTCTAGTTTTTTTCCACAGGAGTTATATATAAATGCCTTTTGTTTACACAGTTACACGACTTTCTCCCCCACCAAGCAAAGGACATAATATACACATCATAACAACAATAAGTGCTTCATAATTTCAGCATAATATTTGACCCTTTGATTTTCGCAGCAAAACAGCTATGCAGGTAGACAGACAGGCAGACAGACAGACAGATAAATGAGCGAGGATGACTCTGGCACTGCCGAGTTCTCTCAAAGTTTGCTCATGGTCGCCACATTTTCCACACGTCTAAATTAACCTAGGAGCACCTACTATAAGGTGTTCCTCCAACATGGTTCCTGGCTCCTGCATCTCTAGAGATCCTGATAGGCCTTCTTCTTTCAGTGCGTTCAGCAGGAGCAATGAGATGAGAAGTTCAGTCTTGTTGAGACCTTATAAGTGGTTCTCCTCCATTTGAAGCAATCTCAGTGAAGCCAAATGACATGGAATTTCCATTTTTGCTTCCGTGACAGCAGGCGCGCAACTCCTATTTCAGACAGGCATCTTGTTAGCCGTGCCTTGGGGTCCTTGCCCAAATTTGCCCACACTTGTCTGAGAGGCCAGAGCTTGAGAGAGCGATGCTAACCGTTCTGCTTTCAGGCCCTGGAGCTGTCTGCAATCATGCAACGGCAGACCCCACTTCTGTTTCCTTTCTTTCATCTAGTTTTGTCCACAACTCTACTCCTTTACTTTGGTTTTGACCTTTTTCTGTGTCTGTGTCAATTCTCTCTCTTATCCTAATGCCCAAAGACCTTCCACTTTCCTCTTACTCTCTCTACCTGCCGCTCTCCCTATCTTTCTCTATCTCCCTCTCCATTTCCTTCTATCTGCTTCAGTCTTTTACCTTCTCTTTCTGGTTCTTTCTAAAACTAGGCCCCGTTTATTCTAGGGAGCCCGTCTGTAGTGGTGTTCGAAACATAGTGGAGAATACCCAGTTCAGTTCACCTATCTATCTATCCATCACAAGAGTGTATAAACAATGTTCCCTAGCGGACATTGAATACCCATAATACACTGGATCATATGCACTGGAATGTGACTAATGACGTAGAGTGATTGACAAACCTGAATGTTGTTGGTGGGTTTTTCTGTCCCTATAATAGTTGTGTATAAAATGTTCCGAATTTTTTCTGTCGCTGGTATATTGATTGATTGATTACCATTGACTACCATTTCCACTCCTTATAACAGTGTTCTAGATAGTACTACAGACTGTCCAATGTAGGGAGTAGTGATCAGGGGACCCTTTCTGTTCTCTGTAATAGAGTTCAACTTAGTACTCCTCATTGTCCAATGTTGGGAATAGTGATAAAGGAACCACAGTGTCTCAGTGCTTCTTGCAGGTGTACACCTCCTCCTCTCTGAGGCAGGTCTGGCATTCCACATGGCAACACCAGCGAACCTGGCAGTGGCAGGACAGTGTGGTGAGGCGCAGGGCTGTGTTGTAGCCCCGTCCACAGCACAGACTGCCGCAGCTTGTGTCCTTGGCACAGGGGCGTCCGGCTGTGCCGGGGGAGTAGCGAGACGGTCGGCAGAAGCTGGGTGATTCCTCCAGGAACACCAGGTCTGTGGGGCGGGCTCGAGGACCCGCACCACTGCCATGCCGACGGGGGGCGGCCAGCTCAGTCTCACCAGTGGCTGCGTTGGTGAGGCTAAGGACACGCATGGCTGTGTCGTAGCGGAACTTGAGCAGACGGCCTGTGTCGTGAAACGGCGAGAGCTGCTTCCAGCAAGTTCGCACGGCGCAAGAGCCGGAGACGCCATGACACTTACAGGTTGTTTTCAGACCACTCTTCACAGCCTGAGAGAGAGAGAGATAGAAAGAAGAAGAGGACAGAATTACACATTATTGTGTAAGTACATATTAGAGGAGATTACAGTCATAGTAGCAAGAAGAAAAATGAAATAAAAACAATGTGCTTTTAAACAGCTGACGTTAACAGGTGAATGGGCAAAGGGCAAAGAACCTCCAATGTGTAAACAAATGCATGAGAGAATCACTGAAATGATCAAAAACAATATTCAAATAACAAGATTGGTAGGTATTTCCATATTTCTCACATATTACAGTACATATTTTCAGTGCGTATGGGACGCAAGCCTAAGCCGAACACACATGATCTCTTATCCACTAGACGGCACTGCATCAAAAACTGCGGCATTGAGCAATAGCTGATATAACCACATGGATGAGGGATTACTATAGCAAACCTTTGTCAAGCACTACAATACAGAGTTACGTTCACAAATGCCACTTGAAACTTTACTGTGCAAAACAGAAGCCTTATGTTAACCGAGTCTAGATACAGCATAGATTGCTTTGGGCTTGGAAGCATCTGGGATAAACCATCACACAGTGGAAACATGTACTGTGGTCAGAAGAATCAGTATTCAAGATCTTATTTGGAAGATTTGGTGCAGTGTGCTCTGGACCAAAGATAAAAAGGGCCATCCAGATTGTTATCAGCAAGTCCAAAAGCTAGGGTCTGTCATGGTATGGGGTCAGCGTGTCAGTGCCCCTGACAAAGGTAGGCTACCCTTCTATGAAGGTAGCATTAATGCAGAAAAGTTCTAGAGCAACATATCCTGCCCCCAAGAATGCATCTTTTCCAGGGCTGTCCAAGCATTTTTAACAAGATAATGCAAAACCACATGCTGCTCCAGTACAAAAAGGCTGAGGAATAAGAGGGTACAGGTACTGAAATTGCCTGGCTGCCGGCCTGATCTGTCCCCAATAGAGAATGTGGGGTGAATTATAAAACGTATTGCAACACACGGGATTAATATCACCTGAAACACTGCATCACTTGGTATCCTCGGCCCTAAACATCTTTAAAGTGTTGTAAAAAGCAACAACAAAACAAAGTTTATATCATTCCTTATATTCACAAAAAAACATTCCCAAAAAAAGTTCCAAGTAAATGTGAGAAACTTTTGCAGTTTCCATTTTTTTCTGATTCGGGCTTGTATTTATTTATCAATCACTGTCTTCAACCAACATCCCCAACATCTTTAGTCTGGATAATGGATGGTTCTCACTCTGTGTGATGCTGATATAACAAGATTTCCACCTAAATTGTAATCCAATTCCAACGTATATTTGAGAAATGATGTCCAAACCCAATGTGAGTGGAGCTTATTTCTTTGAGCTATAAGGTGTGTTTCAGTGTGGTCATGGTCTAGTGAGCGGAGCACCAGCAATAGCTAAACAGATGATAAAATGTGTTTTCTAATAAGACTGATGACATTAGAAAGATGTGAACCGTCAGGTAGAAAGATGAGTGTAAATGGAATTGAGCAATAGGGCTTGTAATGTGAACATTTAAGACTATGTGGGAAATACAGAGGAAAACATAAGAGCCTGTCAATGAGAAAAAATGGTACAGCTGGCAACCTGATCAGTCTGATTCATTAGCTAAGATTTTATCTTGGCTTCCTATCTGACAGAAAGATACTTTCCTGCAGGGTATGTGTGCGGGTGTGCGTGCGCTTTAGTGTGTATTCTGGGATGGGGCGGGACTCTTCAGCCCTGAGCTACCGGTGGTGGGTGCATGCGGTGAAGATGATGGATGCAGAAGGACGGCTGTGCGGACAGCATTTCATCCACCTCTGACCTGCTTTTTCTCTGTCTCCCTCTCTCTTTGTCCCTCCCTCTTTATGCAGAGAACAGATACAGCATAGGGCAAACATAGGGCATATTCTTAAAGGACTGCTTCTTTGCACAACTGATGCACCAATGAATGAGAAGAAGTAATTTATGGGAAACATCCAATTTCTTCAACTGTCTTACTTGCTTTATGACACTGCATGTGATCCTGGTATCTATAAACATGGACAAACATACAGCCCAAAATCTGAATTCTGTTTCGAGTTTAGTGTTGAAATAAAGAACAAAAAACTACATGAGCATGTCTTTCCAAGATTACCTCAAGACAACTCAACACAGTTTGGGGTAAGTGTGTGATGATTTAGGCCTGTAGCTTGCAAAATGCTTCACATATTAGCTTAGTTTAGATACCAAACATGTCCTTATATCCTGTAAATAAAGATTTAAGTTATTATTTTTAGGAGCTTTGCACAAGAAAGTGGAGATTTAAAAGAAACTATGTTATTCCAAAACAGCAGAAATTCCAAAATTACAGAAAATGGTATTTCTAACAACCATGTAAGACATGACAGACCACCACAACCATCAGACAAACAGCACTTTCATTACTGAGAGAGAGATCTGATAACATCCTCAGGTTTACATTTAAGGTATTTAGCTGACGCTCTTATCCAGAGCGACTTACAAGGTTAATCATATTACAGGTGGGCCAATGTAGTGTTAGGAGTCTCGCCCATGGACTCTTATTGGTGTAGCACAGCGTAGACACTCAGCCTGGGATTCGAACCCCAGTCTCCCACGTGCGGTGGTAGCTACTTGGCGGGTAGTGGTGTTATCTGCTGAGCTACACCAACCACTAGGTTTTGAGTTTCAGTTCATGGGAAAAAACAACTACATTGAGCTATGGGTTGGAAAGGATGTGTAGCTGTCAAGCACTACGGCGTTTGGTGTAGCTCAGCAGATAACGCCACAGCCGACACCACACATGGGAGACTGGGGTTCGAATCCTGATCTGGGAAACTAGGCTGTGCTACGCCAACAGAAGTTCTTGGGCAACACACATTGCCCTACCTGTAATATGATTAACCTTGTAAGCCACTCTGGATTAGAGTGTCAGCTATATGCTTTAAATATAAGCCCTTACTGACAAAAGCAAAAAGATTTTTAAAAAGTGTTCCAAGTCAATTTCTTTATGAAACTGAAAGCAAGGCTCTTGAAAACAATAGATGCTGTAACTCAGGCAAAGACTGTTAAGGTGTCGAGGCGTCTGTGTAATCTTCTGTTAAATAAGTTTTCTAAATTTCCTGAAGCTGAAAAATAAACAACTTAATTAAAGGCCACTTCGATTAGAATCAAATAAGAGTGGACTCTGACTTTTGCACACTACTGCACATTTGGGTTTTTCTCCTGGCAAACTGTTACTTTAATATGTGGTCAAGAGTTCATATACTTGGCCTAGACTTGAAATAGGCCTTCTGAGTAAGACAGGGGCCAGGAAGAAGTCATTCCGCCAATGAGATGTGAGTTGTGGATAAGATTCAAGGGGCGATACGGGAAGAGAGGGGGGGGCAGCGCACAATGTTTTGCCTCGCTAGGGCCATCCAAGAGAGTGAGAGAGATAGAGAGAGAGTGAGAGAAACAGGAGGGGAGATAAGAATTCAGCCACCTTGTTCTTGGCCTTAGGTGTTAACACAGAAAAACAGTAAAGACGGATCAGGGCTGTCTCTCTCTCTCTCTCTCTCTCTCTCTCTCTCTCTCTCTCTCTCTCTTTCCCTGAGGCTGCTTGTCTCCTGGTTACAGGCCCGTTGTGGAAGATGTTATGAGGATTTATGGAAGTCTTTTGAGCGCAGTGGCAGCAGCACTCAAATCAGCCGTGCGGGAGGCATACAGTATGCGGAAAAAATGCTCGTATATTACAGAGGCCTCTTCATGGTATAATCGTCCTGATGGGAGGCCTTTAATTTTCAGAGGGCCCCCGCAGCAAGCCTGGGCCAGAGGAAGAAACACCTGGCTCCAGAGAGCCGACCGGTGCCTGCTTGCCTGCCTGCCTCATCCCACTCAGGCACATCTCCTTCAGGCTGCTGGAAGGGAGAGCCGCACCCTTCCAATCGCCATGAAGGAAGAGAGGGTGGAAGAGAAGTTAAGTTTCATTTAAGGTTTAAGGCTGGACAGCAGACTTCCCTCAGCCTATTCAATCACTCTCCTCTATTCAAACTCCTATTATTATAGTGGCACTGTTGTTTGTTAATTCTGTTTATCATTTATTATGGTCTTCACTTAAAAAGACTGGAGACGCTTCATATTTTCTGGAACTTGTGTCAAATCAACTTAAACTCATGTCATATGTTAGCAAATCAGTAACTGCCATTACTCACTCATGTTTGGCTTTTAGTGTGACACCTATTTTTTTATTTTATTTATTATTTTATTTTTATGTGCTGATTTGTCTGTAATACAGAACCGCTTAGTGAGGGCAGGTTTGATGTAACTCACCCGGATGCCCACATTAATGTTATGGGCGTCAATCTGCGCCCGCAGATCCTTGCTGGCCCGTTTCTGGCCCAGGAACTTTTTGAGGAACTTGGTGCTGTACTTGACATTGTCCCCACACACTCCCCACTGCCACGCCTCGCGCTGCTCCAGACCCGGAGAGTCATCACACGTGCAGCGCTCCATGCGCCCAGAGCTGCAGGCTTTGGCCAGCGCATGCGAAAGCGCTGCAGAAGACACCGCCAGCAAAAAGGCTGTCTCCTTAAAGGCTGGGGGCAAACACAGAGCACACAGATACATTACATACTCATACGATTAGCATTTCTATAATTTCCTATATTATCATTACCATTAAATCTACACAGTGAAAAACCATTGTGTTTTACCGAACGCTCTTCTTCATTTATGTTGTTTTGGTTTGTGTGCTGTATGTAGTGTATTTAGCTTGTGGTTGGTGTGGCTCAGTGGACCACTGCCCACCAGAGAGCTACCACACCATCTGGAAGATGGGGGTTTGATTCCTGGTCTGGGTTACTAAGCTGTGCTACACCAATAAGAGCCCTTGGGCAAGACTCCTAACACTATATTGGCCCACCTGTAATATGAACGCCCTTGTAAGTCGCTCTGGATAGGAGCATTAGCTAAATGCTCTGAATGTACTTGCTATTATAGTTTGTCCTACAGTGGGGCATTACCAAAAGTAAACTCCTTATTAGTAACATGCTAACATTACTGTTATATAATAATTACATATATGCAGTCCAAAATGAATCTCCACAATGGTGACTTTAAATTTAAGCTAATTGTTAGCATACATTTTTGAAGAACTTCTATTGGTCTATTCATCATGAAATTTTCACACAGTGAAAAGCACAGCTGCAGAGCTCAATTAAAACAGAAATCTAAAAATACTAACAGGAACAAATGAGATCCACATTAGCATGCCATTATAATCAAAACTGCCTTTTCCCTTGCTCACTGATCATTTAAAAGACTTTTCACTGCTTAAAGAAGTCTTCTGATTTTTACTGACCTCACCATACACAATATTACCAACCACTGATATCTTGTTTCAGCCCCGCCCCACCTCCTCCTTCCACCTCCTCCTCCTCCTACCAGTGAGTGACATGCTTAGCTAGCTAAGAGACCCTCCCTGATAACTATACAACTTTACATCCCGTTAGGCCAGTGTTTCCCTGCCCTGTCTATTTTAGTGCTTCCCAGCTCCCAGCTGCCCTTCATGACCTGGAGTGGTTGTGCTGGGAGCAGGGAGACACTAAAATGTGCAGGGCACAGGGTTCCTCAGGACCAGGGATGAGAACCTATGCTTTAGACTAGGCCTTTATCCTTCTTATATTAGATTGTGGGGCATGAATGTGTTAATGTTTTTAAAAAAATGATTTCTGATTCACTACATTATAGAGGCGTGACCAACTATGCTCTATAACAGGCTCAGTATCCCTTTAGAAAACTGGATATATAACTTTTATATGTTATAATTTTGGGGTTTAATTGTAGCATTTCTTCTGTAGATTTGAAATATAGTATATGATTACCCTTTTATATGAAATATGACATACATAAATTAAAATAGGGTAAGTGTAAGCCAAGACTCTTAGTTCTTGCTTTCTTAGTCAGATTTAATGTGTTTATTTAGTCCCTCCAATGTCTTAGCAATAAAAAAGGACTATGTTTATTATTTGGTATCCTATATTATTATATTATTATTTTTTTTATTATTACTTTAATTTCGCTGGCTATTTATGTCTGTGTTTAACTTTAATATGGATATCCTTGTTTGTACTGTTATGTATATAAATATATTAAGAAAAAAGAAAGTAAAAACGCAGTTTTGCTGTTTTATTAAGAGAAAACTGTCGTTTTTTACGGTAGGTCAGCACGTTAGCTCGTAGCTATGCACGTTTTGAGTAGTTAGCACACGCACGCGCGTTAGCCACAGCAGGCTAATCCCCACACGACCTTTGAGCACTTTTGTTTGCTTACCCCGGAACCCCTCGTTAGGGTGTATTCAGATCCAATTAATTGTTATTTTGACTAGAAAAGTTTTTCCCCTTCTTTTTTCGGAGATGAAAGCCCTACTCATGCCGCCCTCTTCCTCTCACAGCCGGGCGCTCTTCCACCATTTCGCTAAAAATAGATCAAGAGGCTTCACTAAGCTCCACAGCGAGGGGCCGTCATTCCCGCCCATGTTCAATTTAAACACCCGCCTCCCGCGCTACGATTGGCCACCGGGGATAGTTCCTGCGTTCTGATTGGCTAGAAGTGTCTCGCCTCCTGCACTGTACACGTCAGATTAAAAACAAAATATTTCCATTAAAATATTATTAATATTATATTTTATATTAAAGTTTAATATTTAGTGTTAGCGTTTATTATTATTTTATGTTTTTGATAACATTAATCGTTATAAAATATTATGAATTAATAATAATGCAAAATACTACAAAATAAAGCTAATAAAAAAATAAAAATCTCTAGAAATGCTGCCAGGATTTATAGAAGCTTGTTAGGTGTACTGTTGGTAAAATAATCTATTTAAATTTTGCATTTACATGCTTTGCATATGTCTTTTGGGTTTTATTTTATTTTTCGCAGTTTACATGGATGTTTTATTTAGCTTTTATTTATTTATTTATTTATTTATTGTTTGTTTGTTTGTTTTCGTGTAACCTCTTGTTCTTTAAATCTCTCTGCTCCTCCTGGGCCCTCACCTCTCTTCAGCAGGCTGCCCCTCCCGTCCAGACTGCAGTTCCAGCGCTCGTTGCGGAACTGGTAGCGGCACTCCAGCAGGCTGAGGCGGACGGACTCGCGCAGCGTCTCGGGCAGCCCGGGCTCCCTCCGGCACACGCGCTTCTGACGGCGCGTGAGGCTCAACTGCTCGCACTGCTTCACATGCGCTCTGCCGCTGGGGGGATCCAGGGGGTGCGGACTGGGCAAAAACAGCAGGGGCTCCCGACCGGTGAGCCTGGGGAAAGATCACTACAATTAATAATAATAATAATAATAATAATAATAATAATAATAACGGTGATGATGATTATTGAATCTCATTTAGTCCAGATGTTATTTGGTCTATATGTTCTATGAGCAAATGTTTAGGCAATGCATTGTGGGTACAAACTGAATGTAAACGCTCACTGAATAAACTGATTAAGCACAGTTATTAATAAAGTAACACCAAAAGCTATTAATAGCTATTTATCCAGACACAAGTGGGTACCTTAAAGGCCTAATTCATAATTAACTATGCAGGAGATGAAGCCCACCTTAGAACTTTGTGCAGCACTATGCAATGCAGTTACCAGTTAACACTAATCAATCAATCAATCAATCAATCAATCAATCAATCAATCAATCAATCAATTATTGAGCAAAGAAGTAGTAGTGGCAATAAGCAGAAATTAAGATACTTAAATCCGGCTTTAAAGGTCCAAAAACTTAGCACTACTGTGGAAAAGTCATGGCGAAGTCAGAGACCTTCCATTTATATCTTAACACATGGAGATATGTTTTTCAGGAGGTTCTTCTGAGACGGCTAGGCTTCAGGGAGTCCAGGAAAATAATCAAGAGTTAAAAAACTGAAGCTGAAAAGATGTAGAGGAACACAGGGCTACTAAAAACCATGTAAGACCTGGTAGACCACCAGCAGGCTAATTAAATTAAACCCCACTATGGCTTCAGATCTGGAAACATCCATAGGTGCATCCGTCCGTTCTTCCACCATGAGAAGACACCTCAACACTATGGAGGTCTGAAAGGATGTGTAGCTGTGCAAGAAGCTCCTCGTTGAGCAAAGGAGACAGACACACCAAACAACGAAGCTGCTGGTGCGCTCAAAATGACGGACAGACCACCCCAGAGTCCAGACCCTCAACACCACTGGATGTGTTTACTTGGAATGGGAAATGAAGACCCTGCATGATGCTGGTCAACCAGCACTGACCAGCATAAGCTTTTTCAGCGGGGTAAAGCAACTCCTAAGACTGAACTTTGGAGGTGTGGAAATGAGTCTACCAGAGATTCCTCTGACAAGCTGAAAGCGAGTCTTCCCTGGGACAGAATAGACACTGCAATGAAGTCAAAACCTCCTTTTCTGGCTCTGAAAAATGACTAACTAAGCAAATGATGGGTGGTGTCTTGGCCCCTTAGCCAGGACTCCAGGGGAACTTCCTAGTACATCCAGCATGCAATCAATCAGAGGTGAAGCAAGCAAAAGCCATTGAACGTTAATGGCATCGCTGTAGATTCCCATATATGCTCTATATGACCCAAAATCACAGTGGTGGCAATGTTTCAATGGCCTGCGAGTGGTAAGGCCAGCAGGTTAGTCACGTTTTAAAAGTTAAAGCAGCAGCTCGTCGGCTCGTGCACATGTGGTGAATGATTTGCATGCACTTCATGTTGCTCACGTGCTTTGAATGCAGCTTAGATTTGACTAGCAGCATTGGAAGAGAGCCTCAGAGTGAAGGAGAGAGCAAACTCTACAAGCTCCTCTAACACACTGGTTGTGGCAGCACCCAACACACCCCATTCAACATATCAGCTCATTAGCAAGCTCTTTCAGAGGGGGGTGGGGGTGTATTAAAGCGGGGGACCCACTACAATGTGCAGGGCAGTGTTTCTTCAGAACCAGGGTGCACTGAGCAACACTTCTCTAAGACAGTGGCCCAGTGGGGATGAACCAGACAGCAGCTATTACATCATATTACATACTGACAGTGATGACTCATATCTGACCAAAACTCGTCCATTCCAGATTATAGAGCGCCTCTCCACTGGCGTTTAAGACCCACATTCCTGAGTGTTGGTGCTGCTAAAAATGTTGAGTGAAATATCAATATTGTAACGTTACTGACGCAGTCAAACACTAAAGCACACATTAATCTGGGCAGTAATGTTCTGTGAAGGGAAGCCAGGGTAAGAGCTTAATGATAAGGTAGCGCTGCCAGAAAACAGCCCAGAGAACATCTGGGAAGAGCCTGCTACACTTCCCTCGCAGAAGACAGGAGGCAGAACAACACGAAAAAGCATTTCCTGGCAAAATAGAAACTCCGGCAAGCTAAATCCATCCCTAGCGCACAGCCATGGCATGACCTATAACCACAGACACACAATTCTGTGGAGGAAGGCACAAAACAACTAAACAACAGACACTTTAACACGTTAGCAGTGTGAAGACGGCACCCAAGAGCTGACTGAAATTTGGGAGAAGTCCTTAAGCACGGAGAAAACCACTGGGAGACCCGTGCGTAATTACGCACCGAGCGTCTCGTATCCCTGCGCGTAAAGACACCCAGAAACAAACCCTAAAAGCGAGTAAGAGCGACCCAGGGCCCGTTCCAACCCCGTTACTGACCCGAAGTAGGCTGCTGCGTGCGAGAGCAGCGCGCAGAGGGCGACGGTAAGCGGCAGCAGGCAGCAGGCGGTCCTCGGCAGCCCGGTGCGCATGGCGACGGCTCGGCGCTGCTCTTCATCGCGTTGCGTGCGTGTGTGTATGTGTGTAGGTGTATGTAGGTGTGTGTGCGCGGCAGAAAGAGCGCGCGTACTATTAAAAAGGGGCGGGGCACGCGCGAGGGGGAAAGGGGGCGGGGCTTTGTGAGGTGGAAGAGGTTTACTGATCACTGAGAGGGGCGTTCATAGGAGAACAGTGCCTGTAAGCTTCCTACAGGACCTTGGCTTCATTCCATATGCCTTTATAGTACACTATGAAGTAGTACCCTGTGCCGTGCTTCATACACAGCTGACCAGTCAATTTTAAGGATGTCCCCTCTCTAGCCACTCGTCCAACATAGAGGAAAAGCTTTGGCTGTTTACCAGCAGCTGGAAACTGTATAACACGATAACACAACTATCCCAAATGCAGGTGATCAGCCGGGACATGTTTGGTGTTCAAATGTTGCTTCTAGAGTTTAGAACTGGAGCTTCAGGGCTAATAGTGCTACATGTACGCAGACTGCTACGACTGCTGCCCTTAACACCACGTCAACCTCACCAAAAACCGCAAGGGTGTCGTGGCAGACTGTCATGGAGTGCAAAAGGTCATCTTCAGTGACGAGTCCCGCTTTAGTCTTGGTGGAGACGACCAACGAATCCGTGTGTGGAGGCACCGTGGTCAGCACCAAGATGAACAGTTTGTTGTCACACGTCCAGAAGACCTGGTGTCACTCCACCTCCACCCCTACCGCACCATCTGCAGGAACTGTGTGAGGATAGTAAAGCTGCATGGGACGGATTATCACAGGACACCATTAGGAACCTCTACAGCTCCATACCGAGACGTCTGGCGTGTTGGGTTAGCAAACATGGCAGCCCGACGCCATACTGAGAGACAGACTTCTGTATGTGTAGCTCAATAAATATTGATCATATCAGTCTAAATTTATCATCAGTTATTGATCCTGGTCACCTTTATCTTCCTTCCCAACCCACACCTCCTTCTTCTTGACAGTCTAAAGCCTTGTATCAGAAAATGTGAATGGTTCTATTTTATGTTTTATAAGCCATGAAAGGGTTAACTTCCAAATACAATACATTGGTGTACCATATCTGTAAGTCAACCCTCTTCTTATGCAGCATATACAGAGCCATGCACAATGCCTATAAGGTACAGGCCTAGGGCTGAGCTACACCAATGGTTGGTGTAGCTCAGCGGATAACACCGCTACCCGCCAAGTAGCCACAACCACACGTGGGAGACTGGGGTTCGAATCCCGGGCTGGGTGACTATGCTGTGCTACACCAATAAGAGTCCTTGGGCAAGACTCCTAACATTACATTGGCCCACCTGTAATATGATTAACCTTGTAAGTTGCTCTGGATAAGAGCGTCAGCTAAATACCGTAAATGTCAACACCAGCTTGAAAGAGTGGGAGGCTGCATTTTGAATGATGATAAATCTAATAAAATGAGGTGCTGCATTCCAGTTTGCAAATACAGGACTAAGAAATCTACATCCCGATTTGTCAGTTAACCTCATATCAGCAGCAGTTACCATCTAAAAACCTCATAAAGCTGATAATTTACATCTGGCACAAAAAGGAAGACCTCTAAAACCTCGAGCTGTAGAAAGACACTTTTACCAGCAATGCTTCACATAACCGAAGCTCTGTTGACTTTTTCTCCATCCTCGTTCTGTCATGTGAAAAGAATAGTTAGGAGATGGTCTGATAAGTCACTGGTGGGACACTGCCCACTGTATTAGGAGCGCTCCCTTGTTTCTGGACTCAGTGTCCATTCATTGTAGAGGTACAGTCCAAGACAATAGCTCATCTGCTGCTGCAAAGTTAGAGTTGGTCATCCTCTAGTCTCTTATCAGTGGTCACAGGACTCTGTCCACAGGACGCTGCCCACAGGACGCCACCCACATGACGCTGTTGGCTGGATAGGTTTGGTTGGTGGATGATTCTCAGTCCAGCACTGACACTGAGGTGCTTAAACCCTCCAGTGTCTGATCCACCACACACACTAACACACCACCACCATATCAGTGTCACTGCAGTGCTGCGAATAATCCATCACCCACATCCGTGGTGGTCCTGTGATGGTCCTGACCAGTGAAGAACAGGGTAATAGAGTATACAGAGAAACTGATAGCCTATAGTCTGTAACTGTAGAACTACAAAGTGCTTAATGAGTGTATGTTACCCTACGCTATGTCTGTATGTGAACACACTTAAAGCCATGTCTTTAGTTATCTGGATGTGTGTTGACCCGCACCCTAAGAAGCACACCCTGCTTTGTTTTATGCACACCTTGCATTCAGGTGTCTGAAAGCTTATTGGGGGGATGACTCGATGACAGTGTCTAACCCATCAGCTCATTGGTGAGGCGGATTGCGCTCCCGGACATCATGACTGTACCTACAGTTGCTGCTGTAGCTGCATAAGGCCGTCTTGTAACTGGAACTCAAACGTGCACACTGTGGCTGCAGAAAAATAGAAACTCCGGGCAGCTGAATCCATCCCCAGTGCACGGCCATGACATGACCTATAACCACAGACCCACAGTTTTATGGGGAAAGGCACCAAAACAGCCGAACAACAGACACAAAACGAAAAAAATCATGAAGCATTTACAAACCACGATTTTGCACCACAAGGGACTCGGTTTGGGAGTCTCTCTGGAGCGCCCTCTAGCATCTGACAAACCAGGTAGACATTGTTAAGTAGCGGTTCCTTTTACTAGAACTGATATTGCAGAACCAAGCCAAGCTTACAGGCTTCTCTGTCAAGCGGTTGAGCAGCCAGAAATATAATTTGCACTGAAAGCAACAGGTAACAAAAAGGTCTGGCCATGCGTGTGGGGTTGCACACTGCTGCTGCTTTCATAGATGCAACCAAACTGTGCTGCCCTCCAGGTTTACTCAGGTGTTGCACAGCGGCATGTTGAACTCTTAGAGGTCATCAGAAGCAGTGCTATATATTTTCAGAAAAAAGGGCCAGACTGTCTAACTTTGTCTAACTGGGGTGGCCAGAGGGGTTGGCCAAGCGTCACGCTATAGTGGCCCTGGCTGCCTCCTGGCTCCATGCCTGCTATCAAGTCTGGAAATATGAGCGAAAGTACACCTTCTGTGGAGACCGGCATTAATGCTAATAACCTTAGGTACCTAACTAGCTTTTGGCAAATACCTGGAGAGGCATGTTTGTGGTTTATGTGTTTCTAAATTTATCATCTAAATTTAATACTAAATACCACCTTAAATTAGACTATAGAGCTTGGTATGTGTATTTAGCTTTTAACAGAGGTTCAGTCTTATTTTCTTTACATATACTGTTTTTATTTAGTCATTGTGTGTTTA
Organism: Prochilodus magdalenae; assembly: GCA_024036415.1. Lineage (NCBI taxonomy): Eukaryota > Metazoa > Chordata > Actinopteri > Characiformes > Prochilodontidae > Prochilodus > Prochilodus magdalenae. The sequence continues at coordinate 316,704 of JAMWET010006282.1, forward strand.
TTTACTTCTAATTGTAATTATATAAAAAAATACATATATATATATATATATATATATATATATATATATATATATATATATATATATACACTCCCAGACTATCCTTGTATATTAAATATCATACATATCAGAGAATTTCTACAGACCCCTCCTGTCTTCATATATTCTGTATTGTGTATATTTTGTGTATTCTGTATTTATATAATATATCTCTTTTATATCTCTCTATTTAATATGATTAGTTAGTATGTATATTAATGCTGCCCTACTGTAGAGTATCAACCTGAGCATCACCACAAGCATTTCATTGCATAACGGTCCTGACTTGTTGTGCAAATGACAAATAAAAAAAAACGTTAAACTTTAAATAAACTTTATATCAAGTGCTACTAACAAGAAGTAATACATTAGTTGACATGCAGTGATACATTAGTTAACATGTAGTAACGCATTTGTCAACATGTAGTAATACGTTCGTTAACGTGTAGTAATGCATTAGTTAACGTGTAGTAATATGTTCGTTAACGAGTAGTAATCCGTTCGTTAACTTGTAGTAATATGTTCGTTAATGTGTAGTAATACATTAGTTAACGTGTAGTAAATTGTTCATTAACGTGTAGTAATACATTAGTTAACGTGTAGTAATACGTTCATTAACGTGTAGTAGTACATTAGTTAACGTGTAGTAATATGTTCGTTATTGTGTAGTAATAAGTTTTTTAGCGTGTAGTAATATGTTCGTTAACGTGTAGTAATACATTAGTTAACATGTAGTAATATGTTCATTAACGTGTAGTAATACATTAGTTAACGTGTAGTAATATGTTCGTTAACGTGTAGTAATATGTTCGTTAACGTGTAGTAATACATTAGTTAACGCGTAGTAATATGTTTGTTACCGTGTAGTAACACATTAGTTACCTGAATTGTTACGTTAACATGGTTAACTTAGGTTATATAAACATGTAACAACTGTCTGTGTACTTATCATTAGTGAATCACTCTAACCATTGTTAATGCATTAGCTCATGTTAGTTAGCCAACACTCAAGTGTTACCAAATAAAGCTTTTCTCAGTTTTACAGAGGTATCAAACTCGAGTCGTGAAGAGTTTAGCAGCTCACTGCTCTAATCTGATCAAGTAGGGCTATTTATCAAATTGGGTTCAATAGAGTAAACACAAATGTCCACAGTGCTGTGGCCCTCCAGAACTGGACGTTAACTCACCCTAAGCTCTCCGGAGCTCTAAAGCGGACGTCTGTTTACTTCTGCTTAATTTGTACACCATGTTTACAAAGCGCGGCTCCATTCTCATTTCCTGCGCATCATTAACATACAGGAGTCTTTTCTGCTCCTGTCATCACCTCACGCATGATTGTTGGCCTGATCACATCCAGCATCTTGTTTTATCTCAGCTTTCTGTACCACTGAGGCTGACCAGCTGGGCTCCACATTTCCAGGATGATGTCAGAGGCTTTGTCTGAGAATGGACGCTGGGTCTGGAGGTGTGTCAGGTGCCTTTCCTGCTTGTACCAACACCAAGAAAAACACTCTTAGAAATGAAGGTGCCAGGCCGGGTGCTTTGGAGCAGTGCCACAGAAGAACCTCCCTAAATAGCTGTTCATTGATGGTTCTTTAATGAACGGTTATTGTAAATGTACGAGTGTGAGGTACCATTTTATTGTCTGAAGAACAACCAGCTAAAACAAGGGACTGAACTGGGCGGAGTGGTGTACAGCATGTCACCACTGGAGTCTGGAGCAGCAGGAGTGAGTTCTCTGGAATGATGAATCATGATTCACTATCTGAGAGAGTCAGATGGATGAATCTGGGCTTGGTGGATGCCAGGAGAACAATATCTGCTGGAATGGACAGTGCCGACAGTAAAGCCTGGTGATAATGGTCTGGGGATGTGTTAAGGGTTGGGGCTCTTGTTCCAGTGAAGGGTAATGTTAATGCATCCTGTTCCAGAATGACTTTACCCCATGCACAAAGTGAGCTCCATAAATACATAGTTTGATGAGTTTGGTTCAGTGGCCTGGACAGAACCGCCACTAAACACCTTTGGGATGAACTGCAATGCTGGTTGTGAGCCAGACCTTGATGGCAAACACCAGAGCCTGACCATACAAGTGCTCTTTTGACCCTATAGATACTAATTCCCCCCAAAATGGGGGCAAACTCAATATTACTGCGCTCATGATATTGCCATAGGATGTCCAATACGTTTGACATTGTGAGACTCAAGGTTCACACTCGCCCGTGCATGTGACGTAAGCAAGGGCGGGGCTTATTGTTGTACCCGACTGACTGTATAAGGTCATCCTGATGCGCATGCTTTACGTTCTGACCAGTGCTGTTGTGTTGGTAGCATCCTGTGTATGCAAAGCATGTCTCGGGGAAGAGTTCAAATACAATACGAGCAGTTGGGATAGCTGGAAAAGGGTGACATCATAGGGCTCTGGGTAGGTATGTGTATTGCTCACCATACAGATACCACCGTAGCACATTGTTGCCGGCAGTGGACAGAAGAACGCATGCATCTGGGAGGCCTACACGAACCACACGCGTGTAGACCATTAGGATGATTCCACTTAACACTATGTCAACGTCTCCAAAGACAAGCGTGCCAGACTGTCATGAAGTGACACAGAATGGTACCACCAGTCATCTTCAGTGGCAAGGCCCACTTTGTACTGGTGGAGATGACCAACAAATGGTGTCACTTCGCCTCCACCCCTACCCTATCCTACGCTGAGATGTCTGACGTGTGTTACTAAGTGGCGCTACTATAGCACTGCAATCCCACACTTCCTTCTGGGTGCAACTATATGTTTGATGTTGAGTTTATTTATTTATGTATTTATGTGTTTATATTTATGTTTAAATCATGTTTTATATATGTTCTAAATCACGACCCCAGAGCTGCTACAGTCACCAGAGCATCTTCCCCAATGTGCTCTGGTGACAGCAATGCTCCTGTCCTGTTTTCTCCTGCTCGTCAGCCGGCATGACTACAACGGCCACAATAGAGCCGCCAGCATCTGGCTCTGATCATGAACTCCATCTCTCTCTTAGAACCCATGGGTCGGTTCTACCTTTGCAGTTACTACCTCCTGGATTAATCAGACTGGATCTAGTAGATCCAAGCTCCTTTTCCTGTTAGCTCTGTCCTTCTCTCTTCAACTGGGATCGACCTGTGGAGGATAGGTTCCCCCCTCGAGCCAGGTTCCTCTTGAGGGTTCTTCCTTTTACTCTAGGGGAGTTTTCCCTCATTACTGTGGCCTCTGGTTTGCTCATGGGGGGCTTGGACCCAGATATCCCTTCCCTATGTCTGTACACGGACTCTGTGTTTTTCTTTTTCCTTCATATAAACTGCTTTGAAACAACATTAGTTTTAAAAAGTGCTATACAAATAAATAAAATATTGATTGACTGAAATATAAAATGGGCCAAAGATTTTATCCCCCCTTCTCAATATATTAAACTTAGCAAATAAACAGAAAGCATGCATTAAAACATGTAGCTAATGGTAAAAAGCATAACTGGCAACCCCACATACACAAATTAGGTCAATGCAAATCTGAAAATCTATATTTAATAGATGCATCCAGAACCTGCGTCTGCTGCACCACTTCTGAAATCTGGCAACCAGGCGAGATAGGACAGCACAGTGATGAATTCAATCAGGAGTGCTCTCCACAGACACACCTGCATTACAAGTGGTAGGTATGGATGTAATAATAACAACACAGCACCATCTAGAGGACTTCTGGGTAATACTCAGCCTTGGTCTTGTAGGGCATTACATCCACAATCTGACTGAACACCATGTTCTATGATTATACACAGAGTATAATGATGAACGCAGTGGTTGATGCTCAGGCCTATAAAGCACCAGTGTGATGCTCATAAAAGCCCTTGTGATGAGGTGGACCAGGCTAGATGTCTGGTCGTCCCGTATAGGCACTCTTGGGACACTTCTCATGCAGGCCACTAGAGGTCTAACTCAGCGGTGAATTTTTGCTCCCGCACCTGCCCTCTCTCACCTAGCCCCTCCCGCACCTGCCCTCTCTCACCTGCTCCCTCTCCCAGCTAATTATCCTTCCCTTTAAATGGCCTTCCCCTAGGTGTTTGTGGAGCACTAACCACCGAACTGTTTGTTGTACTGGCTGCTTTTTAAAGAGTCTCAGTTCCTGCACTCCTCCAATAATCCCTGTGTTCTTGTTAAGGTTTCAGAATATCCCCCAGCTCCTGACCCCTGACCCTTGAGTCCCTCAGGTTCTTATGCCCTTGGTTTTGTGTGGTTTGTTTGGGTTTTTTTTTAAAAAGGAATTTTCTTGATCTTTGTGGTTTTCTTTTTTGGGCCAACTTGAATTTTTAGACTTCTTTTTTTGGAAAGACTTCTGGACGTCCTACCTTTTTTGGGCCCTTTTGTGTTTTATGTTTAGGTCATTTTTGTACTTTGAATAAATCCTACCTGAACAGCTCCTATCCCTGTGTCTGAGCACTCCTCATTACTCTACATTTAGCTGACTCTTATCCAGAGCGACTAGCAAGGTTGAACATACTACGGGCGGGCCAATGTAGTGTTAGGAGACTTGCGCCAGGACTCCTATTGGTGTAGCACAGTACAGTTACTCAGACCAGGCTTCTAACCCCAGTCTCCCACATGGGGTGGTGGGCCCCTACTGGATAGTGGTGTTAACCTCTGAGCTACACCAACCACACTAGAACACCCTGTTTGAGCTCTGTGCCTGAGACCGGTCGGCTCCACACTTGAGTCTTCTGAGAGACTACTCTTGATTCAGAAATAGAATAAAGGAACACTGACGAGTGTAACTGTACAAATACACACAAATAATATTTAATATAATAATAAGATTGGGGTTCGGGGTATTTACATGGGTGTAGAGGGAGAATGAATATGATTTGGTGGAGAGGATGGTGGAACAGGAAAGGGAAGACGGAGAAATGGGGGCTGTTGGGTTATGTACATGTAGCTGGAGGGGTTGGGAGTTTTAAGCAGGGTCGTTTTAGGAGGAATGTGATTGATTGGGGGATGGATTAATGGGGATTATATGAGAAATTATCTAAGTAGAGTACAGAGTTCTCTGAAGCGTCTGGAGCACAGAGAAAATGACTCCGAGAGTCTTGACCAGATGCTCCCGCTGGAATTCGCAGCTATTTTCCCAGATCTTGTCCCTCTCTTTTTATCCTCCAAGTCCTTCTGGCGTTTAACCTCCTTCCGGTGTTTCTTTATCTCCTTCAGGTTCTTCTTCAAAAATGCAACTTCGTTCCTGTACGTGTGCTTAAATCTCTCCTTCTCTTCTTTTAACTCTTTCAGTCTCTCCTCTATGGCAACTTTCTCATCCCTTCCTTCAGGCGCGTTCATGATGGAGCAGTACTCTCCCTCCAGCTTCTGTCTGCGGGCCTCGTCTTTCTTGTGGTCATCTTCATGTACCACCAGATCTGCCCTACGTTTCTCCTAGAAGAATGAAAGATGGAGTAAGGCATGATGCAACACAAACAATCATCCACCTGCTGGTAACCAAGGCGACGACGTTGAGTTTAGCATCTGCAGTTTGCAGACACGGCTCATAAGGTTACCCCCACCCGCCCACCGACTTATCATAACGACCAGAGCTCCATGATGCTATACCAGGTGAGAGAGTGGTGACCTATAAACTTGAACACACATCAGATCCTGCTTCACACTCCCCACCAGCTTTCACCCCCTTCTGAACTCTCACCTGTGCCTCTGATGTCATGGTAAACCTCTCTTTGGGGTCCTCACA
>JAMWET010006283.1:0-15000 GCA_024036415.1 Prochilodus magdalenae
GGATTTGAATGGGGTGTTGGATTGGTGTACCATATTTGAGTGGTGTGCTGATATGCTATACTTAATTTGGATGGTGTGTTGGGTTGGTGAACTGTATTTTGATGGTGTGCTGGATTGGTGTACAAAATTTGGTTGGTGTGTTGGGTTGGTGAACTGTATTTGAATGGTGTGCTAGAATGGAGTATTGGATTTGGATGGCATGTTGGATTGGTGTACCATATTTAAGTGGTGTGCTGAGATGCTATACTGAATTTGGATGGTGTGTTGGATTGGTGTACAGAATTTGGATGGTGTGTTGGATTGGTGTACAGAATTTGGATGGTGTGTTTGGTTGGTGTACAGAATTTGGATGGTGTGTTGGGTTGTTGTACAGAATTTGGATGGTGTGTTGGGTTGGTGTACTGTATTTGGATGGTGTGTTGGGTTGGTGAACTGTATTTTGATAGTGTGCTAGATTGGTGTACAGAATTTGGTTAGTGTGTTGGGTTGGTGAACTGTATTTGAATGGTGTGCTAGACTGGGGTATTGTAGTTGGATAGTGTGCTGGATTGATGTGCAGAATTTGGTTGGTTGTGTTGGGTTGCTGAACTGTATTTGATCGGTGTGTTAGACTGGGGTATTGTAGTTGGATAGTGTGCTGGATTGGTACCATATTTGAGTGGTGTGCTGAGATGCTATACTGAATTTGGATGGTGTGTTTGGTTGGTGTGTTGTATATGGATGGCATATTCTGTTGTTGATCTTATTTGGATGGTGTGCTAGACTGGGGTAGTGTATTTCGAAGGTGTGTGGATGTTGTGTTGGAAGGGGGTGTGATATAGAAATTGTGTGCTGGGAGGATGTATTGCACTTGGCTCGTGTGTTGGGTTGGTACTGAATGTGGTGTTGTGGGTAATGTACTTTATTTATTTGCTATGTTGTGCTGTAAACTGTATTTCAGTGGTGTGCTGGGTCTATGCTTCCTATTTGGATGGTGTGTTGGGTTGATTTGGGGTTGGATTGGTGCACTATGCTAATTTTCTAGATTGTGTTTTATACTGTATGCCGAGTTGGGCATTTATTGAATATCTAGTATTGTATGGTATATTTCAATAGCATATATTGATGCGTATGTATGCTGTATATTGATGGCGTTGGGTTTTTGGATGTTGCTCTGGGCTGGTTGTGTACAGTATATTGAATTGACAGCATTATGGTTATGGTGTGTTGGTTTGAGATGATGGGCTTCTATACACCTGGATTATTTATTTGAATTGTGGATTGGCTTGATCTACTGAATTTGGTTGGTGCGTTTAGCTAGTGTACTGTGGTTTTCTAGACCGTATTGTTTTGTTGTTTTGCTTTTAGGCACTGTATTTGGAAAATGTTTTTAGTTGATGGTCCATATTTGAAAATTTTGTTGGGTTGGTCTACCCTACTTGGAGCTTGATTGATGTACTGGTTGGGATGGTGTCTTGGGCCGATACTCTCCATCTGGAAGGCGTGTTGAGTTTACATACTCTAACTAGATGCCATTTGGGTTGGTGTACCCTACTTAGATGGTGAGCTGGGTTGATGTACAACATTGGGATGGTGTCTTGGGCCAATATGCTCCATCTGGAAGGCGTATTGAGTTTACATACTCTAACTAGATGCCATTTGGGTTGGTGTACCCTACTTGGATGGTGAGCTGGGTTAATGTACAATATTGGGATGGTTATTGGGATGGTGTCTTGGGGCGCAATGCTCCATCTGGAAGGCGTGTTGAGTTTACATACTCTTAACTAGATGCCATTTGGGTTGGTGTACCCTACTTAGATGGTGAGCTGAGTTGATGTACGATATTGGGATGGGTATTGGGATGGTGTCTTGGGCCGATACGCTCCATCTGGAAGGCGTGTTGAGTTTACATACTCTAACTAGATGCCATTTGGGTTGGTGTACCCTACTTAGATGGTAAACTGGGTTGATGTACAATATTGGGATGGTGTCTTGGGCCAATATGCTCCATCTGTAAGGCGTGTTGAGTTTACATACTCCAACTAGATGCCATTTGGGTTGGCGTACCCTACTTAGATGGTGAGCTGGGTTGATGTACAATATTGGGATGGTTATTGGGATGGTGTCTTGGGTCACAATGCTCCATCTGGAAGGTGTGTTGAGTTTACATACTCTAACTAGATGCCATTTGGGTTGGTGTACCCTACTTAGATGGTGAGCTGGGTTGATGTACGATATTGGGATGGGTATTGGGATGGTGTCTTGGGCCGATATGCTCCAATTGGAAGGCATGTTGAGTTTACATACTCTAACTAGATGCCATTTGGGTTGGTGTACCCTACTTAGATGGTAAACTGGGTTGATGTACAATATTGGGATGGTGTCTTGGGCCAATATGCTCCATCTGTAAGGCGTGTTGAGTTTACATACTCCAACTAGATGCCATTTGGGTTGGCGTACCCTACTTAGATGGTGAGCTGGGTTGATGTACAATATTGGGATGGTTATTGGGATGGTGTCTTGGGTCACAATGCTCCATCTGGAAGGCGTGTTGAGTTTACATACTCCAACTAGATGCCATTTGGGTTGGCGTACCCTACTTAGATGGTGAGCTGGGTTGATGTACAATATTGGGATGGTTATTGGGATGGTGTCTTGGGTCACAATGCTCCATCTGGAAGGTGTGTTGAGTTTACATACTCTAACTAGATGCCATTTGGGTTGGTGTACCCTACTTAGATGGTGAGCTGGGTTGATGTACGATATTGGGATGGGTATTGGGATGGTGTCTTGGGCCGATATGCTCCAATTGGAAGGCATGTTGAGTTTACATACTCTAACTAGATGCCATTTGGGTTGGTGTACCCTACTTAGATGGTAAGCTGGGTTGATGTACAATATTAGGATGGTTATTGGGATGGTGTCTTGGGCCAATATGCTCCATCTGGAAGGTGTGTTGAGTTTACATACTCTAACTAGATGCCATTTGGGTTGGTGTACCCTACTTAGATGGTGAGCTGGGTTGATGTACGATATTGGGATGGTTATTGGGATGGTGTCTTGGGTCGATATGCTCCATCTAGAAGGTATGTTGAGTTTACATACTCGTGATTGTTAGTTGGTTTTCCGCCTGCAGCTTAATTTATGGCATGCATGTACATAGACATAATGTTTGCTTAGCCTTCTGGCTCTGCAGTGTGATGGATGTTAGGAGATATGACTAATGAGCGGAAGAAATCAAAAGCCCCGCTCTGAGTCTGAGTGGTGCGGTAGCTGAGTCTCTGTAGCTGCTTGTAAAACTACCGGTTCTCTCTCATACACACACATCCTCCATGTTCTCAGAAAACGTGGGGGTCCCCAGAGGGGTTTCATCCTTGGCTCCATCTGGGGTTGTGTGTCTACAACATCCCAGTGGACCTGTGTGTAAGATGGCCTGTCATACATTTCATCTCTCTCTCTCTCTCTCTCTCTCTACCTCTCGCTCCCTCTCTCATACCATACCTGTCCTTCACTTGGACAGACAGCAGCGTGGGCTCTCTCAGCAGCAGGGAAATCCTCCATCTGTCGGAAGGTGTCACAACACACTGAGCTGTTCCGCCACCCCAGCTTATCGCATGTGCTGACCTTGTTTGTTAAATCAGAAGGCATGTAAGTGGAACATTAACATACATTATGGCAGCTTAATGGAGTTTTCAAAGAGAGGCGGCTGACTGAGTGCCTAGTACGTTCTTCGGAAACTGTCGAGTGGAGGCTGCCTTCGTAGGGACATCAAGATCATAGCACTGAATAAACACTGAGTGTGAAAGGACAAGGCAAGAAGCAATACCTGAGCATTCCCAAATGCTTACCTGATTGACCCAACTGCCATGATTGTGGACGTTCAGCCAGCAGTGATGTCCTCCGTGAGTCATCCTGCACGACACCGGACTACATGCACACAGACCGTTACCACGACTGGCCTTTACGTGTCGTACCAGACTGTCATGGAGTGACTCAGAATGGCAGGGGGTCATCTTCAGTGACGAGTCCCGCTTTAGTCTTGGTGGAGACGCCCAACGAACCCGTGTGTGGAGGCACCGTGGTCAGCACCAAGATGAACGGTTTGCTATCACACGTCCAGAAGGTCTGGTGTCCCTCCACCTCCACCCCTACCGCACCATCTGCAGGAACTGTGTGAGGATGTTCAAGCTGCATGGGATGGGTTATCACAGGACACCATTAGGAACCTCTACAGCTCCATACCGAGACGTCTGGTGTGTTGGGTTAGCAAACACGGCGGCCCGACGCCATACTGAGAGACAGACTTCTGTATGTGTAGCTCAATAAATATTGATCATATCAGTCTAAATTTATCATCAGTTATTGATCCTGGTCACCATTTAGCCCTTAGTCTCGATTAGGGTTTCCATTGGTGTTTGACAGTGCTGGACGTATATATGGAATGCATGCCAGCCAGGCAAAGCGGAACCTATAGGCTGTTTTGTATTCCCATCGTGATTCCATAAAGCCTCAAAACCTCTCGGCTTCCCAGACACGCGTCCTCGTCCTGCCTGGCTGTGTTTAACCTGGCCAGGTCGAACGCCCTCTCGTCTACGTCTGTAATGATGCTTGTTCATGCCAGCCTTCTGTTTCTGATCTAGAGGCTGATCTCGGAGTATCTGAAGCCGAGCTGCTGGCTGTTAGCCACGTGTGACCACGTCTATGAAAATAGGGTGCTGGAATTCCCCCTCCAAACGGGGGAATCTCAAGGATTGCCAGCCTTGTCGCTGCTTAATGAGCCATGATGGCGACTGCATTATGGGTAATGTAGTTTGCAAGGGCACGGTGTCATTAGGTAATGGAAGTAGAGGGAGATGGATTGGGTGAGTAATTGCAACGACACGAGCGGTATTCAGTTTGATCCATCACGTGGCCGCGGGGCGGACTCGGTCCCAACAGCAATGCATCAAAGCTACAGTGAGGACACCAGGCAGTGTCTGTGCTATGCTGTAGGGGGCGATATGGTGCTCTTTGGCAGCATGGAGGCAGGAATGGATTGTTGGTTTGATTCATGATGAGCATAAATCTGAGCATTGTTGATTGTGGGGCGGTGATTCATTCAAGGGTCAACAGCTGGGTGATTGGGTGATTGGTAAGTGAGGCTTTCAGCCTTCATACATCAAGGAATGTCTGAACAGCTGAGGTGAGGAATTGCAGGGCTGCTGGAATAGATAGATGGGCATGATCTTCATCTGCATACTTGTCTAATGGAGGTATTAACGGGAGACACTACTCATGCCAAGCCTCCATCTAGCCTCCATGAATGAGATAATGCCCATATAGAAAGCCCTGGAACCCTCCAAATATTCATCTCAGGTACTTCCAGGCTTCACACTGCTCGAACCGCAATACCAGATTTCTGGATCACTGGATCTCAATGGGAACCTCTGCCGAAAACTGCCCCTTCAAACCTCCCCATCCGTATGCCGTAGCAGAAGGCATTCTATATGGATTAAATTTGATGGGAAGCTGGCACATGTGCAGAGTTGATTTCTGGAGAGGAACCCTTTGTTTACGTACGCATCTGATTGCATAACGTCCTCAAAAACACGGCCAGCCCACCCTCTCCCTCCCTCCTCAAGCCCGCACCAGCACTTACACTCTGATGGTGGAGATTTATTGGGCCCGTTGGATTTCTTGGTCTACACCGCCCCCTAGTGGCGGCTTACATTAGTGGCCTTCTACTTCTGTAGAGATTGTCGTTCTGTTTGCAGTGTGACTGAGGTGTTGCACTGGGGTAGGTGTGGAAAAGCAAAACCAAAGGGGGTCTAAGGTGCCACTTTATTAGAAACACCTACCTTGGACTTCCATTAAATGGCCACTTTATTAGAAACACCTACCTTGGACTTCCATTAAATGGCCACTTTATTAGAAACACTTACCTTGGACTTCCATTAAATGGCCACTTTATTAGAAACACCTACCTTGGACTTCCATTAAATGGCCACTTTATTAGAAACACCTACCTTGGACTTCTATTAAATGGCCACTTTATTAGAAACACCTGCCTTGGACTTCCATTTATTGGCCACTTTATTAGAAACCCCTACCTTGGACTTCCAATAAATGGCCACTTTATTAGAAACACCTACCTTGGATTTCAATTAAATGGCCACTTTATTAGAAACACCTACCTTGGACTTCCAATAAATGGCCACTTTATTAGAAACACCTACCTTGGACTTCCATTAAATGGCCACTTTATTAGAAACACCTACCTTGGACTTCCATTTATTGGCCACTTTATTAGAAACACCTACCTTGGATTTCCATTAAATGGCCACTTTATTAGAAACACCTACCTTGGACTTCCATTAAATGGCCACTTTATTAGAAACACCTACCTTGGATTTCCATTAAATGGCCACTTTATTAGAAACACCTACCTTGGAATTCTATTAAATGGCCACTTTATTTGAAACACCTGCCTTGGACTTCCAATAAATGGCCACTTTACTAGAAACACCTACCTTGGACTTCCAATAAATGGCCACTGTATTAGAAACACCTACCTTGGACTTCCATTTAATGGCCACTTTATTAGAAACACCTGCCTTGGACTTCCATTTATTGGCCACTTTATTAGAAACACCTACCTTGTACTTCCATTAAATGGCCACTTTATTAGAAACACCTACCTTGGACTTCCATTAAATGGCCACTTTATTAGAAACACCTACCTTGGACTTCCATTAAATGGCCACTTTATTAGTAACACCTACCCTGGATTTCCATTAAATGGCCACTTTATTAGAAACGCCTACCTTGGATTTCCATTAAGTGACCACTTTATTAGAAACACCTACCTTGGACTTCCATTAAATGGCCACTTTATTAGAAACACCTACCTTGGACTTCCATTAAATGGCCACTTTATTAGAAACACCTACCTTGGACTTCCATTAAATGGCCACTTTATTAGAAACACCTGCCTTGGACTTCCAATAAATGGCCACTTTATTAGAAACACCTACCTTGTACTTCCATTTATTGGCCACTTTATTAGAAACACCTACCTTGGACTTCCATTTAATGGCCACTTTATTAGAAACACCTACCTTGGATTTCCATTAAATGACCACTTTATTAGAAACACCTACCTTGGAATTCTATTAAATGGCCACTTTATTAGAAACACCTGCCTTGGACTTCCATTAAATGGCCACTTTATTAGAAACACCTGCATTGGACTTCCATTAAATGGCCACTTTATTAGAAACACCTACCTTGGAATTCTATTAAATGGCCACTTTATTTGAAACACCTGACTTGGACTTCCAATAAATGGCCACTTTATTAGAAACACCTACCTTGTACTTCCATTAAATGGCCACTTTATTAGAAACACCTACCCTGGACTTCCATTTGATGGCCACTTTATTAGAAACACCTACCTTGGACTTCCATTAAATGGCCACTTTATTAGAAACACCTACCTTGGATTTCCATTAAATGGCCACTTTATTAGAAACACCTACCTTGGAATTCTATTAAATGGCCACTTTATTTGAAACACCTGCCTTGGACTTCCAATAAATGGCCACTTTATTAGAAACACCTACCTTGTACTTCCATTAAATGGCCACTTTATTAGAAACACCTACCTTGGACTTCCATTAAATGGCCACTTTATTAGAAACACCTACCTTGGATTTCCATTTAATGGCCACTTTATTAGAAACACCTGCCTTGGACTTCCAGTTATTGGCCACTTTATTAGAAACACCTACCTTGTACTTCCATTAAATGGCCACTGTATTAGAAACACCTACCTTGGACTTCCATTAAATGGCCACTTTATTAGAAACACCTACCTTGGACTTCCATTAACTCGCCACCTTATTCGAAACACCAAGATTAGGCATCCACTAACTGTCCACTTTATTAGAAACACCTACCTTATACTTTTACCACCTGGCCCCTTTATTAGAAACACCCACCCTGTGCTTTGCCACACTGGCCACTTTATTAGAAACACTAACTTTGTAGTGCTGCTAATTGGCCACTACATGTGTTTACTGTTTGCCGTCATTTTAGATCCATTCCATAATGGTTGGTAGAATCGGAGGATATGCCATATTCCATTATTCCAGCTGTGCAGATGTTTTTCTTTTTTTTTTTTTGAGGCTACTTTATAACACATGCATAAGCACTGAAAAACAAGTCCAAGGCAATACTGAATTTAGTATGAACTGTAGACTTAATAGATGTAGAAATACACTAGGTACGAATATAATTCACTTTCTAAAACATCTTGTGGTATCTTGGAATCACCGTGGTAACATTATCATAAATACAGAAGTGTTGCTTTATAAATATCTTTCTCAGTGCTTATGCTTGTGTTATGAAGTCATAGTCCCATTTAAAGTGTTACTGCTTCCCCTTTTTCATTTACCAAAGGTCAGTTTGATAGAGGTTTGGGTCCGGTGATTATGCTGCCCATCACTTTTCCATTGTCATTCTCCAATGGCTGGAAAAAACTAACTTATGTCTCTCAATCGAAAAAAAAATTGAAATACATGATATTGTTCTACCCTGTTTCTGCAGTACATCACCCGGCATGACCACAACCTTTACAATGACCAGCGTCTGGCTCTGATCATGGACTCCATCTATGGGTCAGCTCCACCTGTGCAGTTACTCCGTCCTGGACTAATCAGACTGGATCTAATCAGACTGGATCTAATGAGACTGGATCTAATGAGACTGGTTCTAATAGATGTTCTAGGCTCCTCCTCCGGTTAGTTCTCTTCATCCGAGTTCGACCTGAGGAGGTTGGGCTCCTCCCTTGAGCCTGGTTCCTCTCTAGGTTTCTTCCTTACTCAAGGCAGTTTTTCCTCGCCACTGTTGCCTCTGGCTTGCTCACGGGGGGCTTGGACCCAGTACCCCCCCACTGCCTGTACTCCACTGGGAAGACTTTTAAAACATTGCTGTAAGGATTTAATTGTGTTCAGCCTTTACAAGTGCCTGGATAAAGTCAGGTACCGATGTTGGATGATTAACCCTATCACTCCAGCTCATCCCAGAGGTGTTGGATGGAGCTCCATTACTCCAGAGCCCTATAGCCCATTGGTGGGGGACCTTTATAGGCCTCTATGCAGTGCCTGTCATTGGGCAGGGTGACCTAAGGCTCAAGTGCGACGTCTCCAGAACTTCATGTGTTGCTCCAGTAACTGGATGTACTCTTCTAGGAAGACTTTTGAAACATTGCTGTGAGCATTTGATTGCATTCTGTGTTTAGAAGAGCTTGAGAGAGGTCTGGTACTGATGTTGAATAAGAAGTTACTCCAACTCATCCTAGAGGTATTGGATGGATGGATGGATGGATGGATGGATGGATGGATAGATAGATAGATACTGTAGGTAGATAGATAGATACTGTAGGTAGATAGATAGATAGATAGATAGATAGATAGATAGATAGATAGATAGATAGATACTGTAGATAGATAGATAGATAGATAGATAGATAGATAGATAGATAGATAGATAGATAGATAGATACTTTATTGATTCCAGAGGTATTGGATGGATGGCTGGATGGATGAAAGGATGGATGGATGGATGGATGGATGGATGGATAGATAGATAGCTACTGTAGATAGATAGCTACTGTAGATAGATAGATAGATAGATAGATAGATAGATAGATAGATAGAT
Organism: Prochilodus magdalenae; assembly: GCA_024036415.1. Lineage (NCBI taxonomy): Eukaryota > Metazoa > Chordata > Actinopteri > Characiformes > Prochilodontidae > Prochilodus > Prochilodus magdalenae. Next base: position 9,679 of record JAMWET010006283.1, read on the forward strand.
AGATAGATACTTTATTGATTCCAGAGGTATTGGATGGATGGCTGGATGGATGGATGGATGGATAGATAGATAGATAGATAGATAGATAGATAGATAGATAGATAGATAGATAGATAGATAGATAGATAGATACTGTAGATAGATAGATAGATAGATAGATAGATAGATACTTTATTGATTCCAGAGGTATTGGATGGATGGCTGGATGGATGGATGGATGGATGGATGGATGGATAGATAGATAGATAGATAGATAGATAGATAGATAGATAGATAGATAGATACTGTAGATAGATAGATACTGTAGATAGATAGATAGATAGATACTGTAGATAGATAGATAGATAGATAGATAGATAGATAGATAGATAGATAGATACTTTATTGATTCCAGAGGTATTGGATGGATGGATGGATGGATGGATAGATAGATAGATAGATAGATAGATGGATAGATAGACAGATAGATGCTTTATTGATCCCAGAGGGAAATTCAAACAATAGGAGATCCATCATTCTAGAGAACACCACTCTGCTGCCCATTGGCCACTGGTTGGGGGGATGGTTGGGACATGCTTGTCATTGGGCGAAGTGACCTTGGGCTCTTGTGTTTCTGCTCCACAGCATCCCGTTCTATAGGCAATGACTCATTATTATTATTCTTAAGCTCTTCCATGACTGAAATCTTCTACAGCTCAGTTCATAATTAGCTTATTAAAATAACGTCTAATAAATGTAATACATGTAACTGCTATTAAACTGACTTATCATTAAAAGTATTGATCCCAAACTCTGGAACGTCAGCATGTTCCCCAAGGTTGAATAGCATCAGTGCAGCTGAAGAACCGTCAAGGTTATCCCTTGCCCGCTCTAAAGTTACTGTGAACCACACAGTGTGGCATGCCATCTGTTCCGCTCCTTAGATCCGCGTCAGCCTGTGAACGTGTTGACAGTTAAGACTTCATTGCTTATGCCCGTGTCACACGCGTCTCAGAATTTCCATCAGCTACTCTTCACACGGCGTGTAAATGATCCCTTCATAGAGTCCAAACACTCTTCGGCGCTCTACCGAGTGCCACTATAGCATGAAGCGATTTGCATTACTGTGGTTGTGTTGCGGTTGACTGGTTGAGCGTTTTCAATATCAATTCATCATTCGTCTAATTCAGCGCTAATTGCATGTTTGTAATCACTGTGATAGATAATAGAGCTCAAGGATAATTACAGTTTTGGTAATTGCAGTCTGTGAATGGCTGTACTGAGAATACACTCCACTGCGGATCCTGAATTACAAACACCAGCATTGTACCTCTAGTAACTGGCCATTTTATTAGAAACACCCACCTTAGCCCTTATACTTCCACTAACTGGCCACGTCATTAGAAACGCCTACTTTGTCCTACCACTAACTGGCCATTTTATTAGAAACACCCACCTTGTACTTCCACTAACTGGCCATTTTATTAGAAACACCTTTCTTGTACTTTCATCTTCTGGCCACTTTTGTAGAAACACCAGTCTTGTCCTTTGCCTCAATGGTTTCTGAATTAGAAACCAGTATTGTGCTTCTACTAACTGGCCACTTTATTGGAAACACCTTACTTGTACTTCCACTAACTGGCCACTTTATTAGAAACACCAAACTTGTACTTTCACTAACTGGCCACTTTATTAGAAACACCAGTCTTGTCCTTTGCCCCAATGGTTTCTGCATTAGAAACACCAGCATTGTGCTTCTACTAACTGGCCACTTTATTGGAAACACCAGCATTGTGCTTCTACTAACTGGCCACTTTATTAGAAACACCAGCATTGTGCTTCTACTAACTGGCCACTTTATTGGAAACACCTTCCTTGTACTTCCACTAACTGGCCACTTTATTAGAAACACCAAACTTGTATTTTCACTAACTGGCCACTTTATTAGAAACACCAGTCTTGTCCTTTGCCCCAATGGTTTCTGCATTTGAAACACCAGCATTGTGCTTCTACTAACCGGCCACTTTATTGGAAACACCAGCATTGTGCTTCTACTAACTGGCCACTTTATTAGAAACACCAGCATTGTGCTTCTACTAACTGGCCACTTTATTGGAAACACCTTCCTTGTATTTCCACTAACTGGCCACTTTATTAGAAACACCAAACTTGTACTTTCACTAACTGGCCACTTTATTAGAAACACCAGTCTTGTCCTTTGCCCCAAAGGTTTCTGCATTTGAAACACCAGCATTGTGCTTCTACTAACCGGCCACTTTATTGGAAACACCAGCATTGTGCTTCTACTAACTGGCCACTTTATTAGAAACACCAGCATTGTGCTTCTACTAACTGGCCACTTTATTGGAAACACCTTCCTTGTATTTCCACTAACTGGCCACTTTATTAGGAACACCAAACTTGTACTTTCACTAACTGGCCACTTTATTAGAAACACCAGTCTTGTCCTTTGCCCCAATGGTTTCTGCATTAGAAACACCAGCATTGTGCTTCTACTAACTGGCCACTTTATTGGAAACACCAGCATTGTGCTTCTACTAACTGGCCACTTTATTGGAAACACCAGCATTGTGTTTCTATTAACTGGTCATTTTTTTTAGAAACCCCAACTTTGTGCTTCACCTTACAGGCCCTTTTATGAGAAACACCAGCGATGTACGTCTACCAGCTGGCCACTTTATTGGAAACACCCACCTTATACTTCCACTATCTGACCATTTTATTAGAAACATCTACCTCGTAGTTTACTACACTCGCAGCTTTTATAGAAACAGCTTTATCGTACTTCTACTAACTGGCCACTTTATTAGAAACACCAGTCTTGTCCTTTGCCTCAATGGTTTCTGCATTAGAAACACCAGCATTGTGCTTCTACTAACTGGCCACTTTATTAGAAACACCAGTCTTGTCCTTTGCCTCAATGGTTTCTGCATTAGAAACACCAGCATTGTGCTTCTACTAACTGGTCCATTTTTTTTTAGAAACCCCAACTTTGCGCTTCACCTTACTGGTCCCTTTATTAGAAACACCAGCAAAGTACTTTTACCAGCTGGCCACTTTATTGGAAACACCTACCCTACACTTTCACTATTGCGCCATTTTATTAGAAACACCTACCTTGCAGCTTGTATAGAAGCAACTTTATTGTAATTCTACTAATTGGCCACTAAACCTTCCCTGTGCTTGACCTCATAGGCCACTTTGTTAGAAACACCAACCTTGTACTTCCACTTTATTAGAAACATCATCCATGTACGTCCTTTCACTGGCCACTTTAATAGAAACACCAAAGTTTTTTCTTCTATTCTAGTTAGTCTTGGTCATGGTGGTAGTAGTTATCTATTTGCTGATGTCCAGAGTCTGTAGAGCTGAAGTTTGATTATCTGAGCTGCCTAAGAAACCTTAGACTTCTAATATTACTGGTCACAGTGTCCGCAGTATCGATCCGTATCCTATTTACATTGTTACGGGGGTCTTTTTTTTAACCCACGTCTGTGTCACTGCTGGTTTGAGGGTGGAACACTAACGTACATACCCATCCGAGAGTGATGAGCTTCAGTCTCTGACTGAATACCAGCAAGGTGGAGCTACAAGGGTCATTTGAGGGTGACAAGGGGACAAGTCATTGAGAGTGTATGGCTGAGTCAATTCCGTGTCCCTTTAGGGACATATACATTGCACTACCAATATAGTCCTGCTTCCCATTTCTTCCTCCTCCCAGCTATTGAGGAAAAAGGCGAATGGAATAGGGTGGGTGAACAGGAGTGCAATTGAATTGCCTTTGATGAAAGCTTTCCAGCCCGGTGGTCAGTCAGTGTTGCATTGTTGTGCCACATTTACCTGGCTGTGGTAGACTTTCTTCTAGCTGGCTATTTGCCCATCACAACCCTCTCCAAAGGCTGAAACGGTGGAATACAAAGTAATACAGCTGTAACTGCGGCATCTTACCACATATGTCATCATAAGCTCTCCTGGGAATATTTAGTTGACGTTCCCACTGATTAAGAATCCTTCCATTCATTACTATTCAGCTCTCCAATTGGAAAGGCATGCATTGGAAGAGGTAATCTCTGTACACCGTGAAGTTATTAGCCATTACACATCCAAACAAGGTCCAATAGTTCACAGAAGAAAGCCGCTGTTCCGCCAAGGGTCGTGTTTTTCCAGCGAAGCTGACAGAATTCCCATTTACATTCTCACTGGGGTCGGGAATCACCGCTTAAACAAACACACTTCAGACGGTAATTGAATCTTAATGATTATTGCCGCAACAGACAAGTTAGAGTCAGACGCCTCCCTATAGTTAATTACACAAGTGAAGGCTTCGTAGCTCACTTTCATGGTAGCAGAAGGGCGTCTCCAGAGCCGGACAAGCATGATATAGATTCCACTTAAAGCCCGAGTAAGCAGAATTCCCCATTAGAGCCTCATGAAATATTCACACGGAATAAGTGGCGCATGCTGAGGCGAGGCCAAGCCCCCCCCATGTGCCGAGAAAAGGGCCTTTTCCCAGCGCTAGTTAGCCCTCTGGTCAGCAATAAAACCACAAACATTAAAAATATGTGCCGTTTAATGAAATCCCGCCACCTATCCCTGAGCCAGAAGAGCATATTTGCTCCGTCTGGCAACCTTCATCTGCGCCGTTACGTCTTATTAGTACATGACAGTAATGATAGCCTCAGGCTAACGTTTATGAGTCGCGGGGTTGAAATCGATAGGCTAAGAGACTTGGCCACGACACCTGCGAGCCTCTTTATGAGGTTACCCTCTGCTTCTCGGCAGATCCGGGCCTCCGTTCGTGGCCGTCACCTTCACCTGAACCCTGGCACGGAAAAGGGCAGCACGTAGCCTTAGGGAAGCCAGCCTTCTCCCCGCAGCCGCCACACCAACACACTGTGTTATTAAGTGAATCACACTGGGGCGTAAGCTGGTCTGTACAGGGTTTAACCTCACAGCGTCTTCCTAGCATCCAGGAAGTGAGGGGAAAAGGGTTTTAGCAGCTTTAGCATGGCTAAATACAGACTGCCTAGTCATGGCTAAGCCCCGTTGCCTGGACCATGTCCGTTTCCGCAGTCTGCGGTTCTAATAGCACTCAAGGGTCAAGCTGAATCACATTTAAGCCTGTTTAGTAAGGTAATTGGGTAAATAGTGTGTGGAGCTAACAATCAGCCAGCGTTGTGGCGTAGTCAACTGTCGCCCAGCGAGCTAAACTCTTCCGCCTGCAATTATCACAACAACCAAACCAGATTTTCTCTGTTTTCAGAAGCCGAGAAAGGATGGTGTTCATTTCCTCGGAATGCCGAAGGGTAATAAAGAGCCAGA
>JAMWET010006283.1:20000-110000 GCA_024036415.1 Prochilodus magdalenae
CAGATAGAGGACACAGAGAGAGAGAGAGTGACAGTGAAGCAGAGATAGAGGGGGAGAGAGAAAGAACAGGAGATCAGAGAAAGAGAGAGATCAGATAGAGACCAGAAAGAGAAAGAGAGGGAGAGAGAACGAGTGAAACAGAGATAGAGGGGGAGAGAGAAAGAGCGAGAGATCAGATAGAGAACACAGAGAGAGAGAGAGGAATGACAGTGAGAAACAGACAGACTGACAGAAAGAGAGAGAGTGGGGGGATGAGAGAGAGAGATCAGATAGAGAACTGGGAAAGAGATAGAGAGGGAGAGAGAAGGAGTAGAGCAGAGAAGGGGGGGAGAGAAGAGCGAGAGATCAGATAGAGAACACAGAGAGAGAGAGAGAGAGAGGAATGACAGTGTGAAACAGACAGACTGACAGAGAGAGAGAGATCAGATAGAGAACTGGGAAAGAGATAGAGAGGGAGAGAGAAGGAGTAGAACAGAGAAGGGGGGGAGAGAAGAGCGAGAGATCAGATAGAGAACACAGAGAGAGAGAGAGGAATGACAGTGAGAAACAGACAGACTGACAGAGAGAGAGAGATCAGATAGAGAACTGGGAAAGAGATAGAGAGGGAGAGAGAAGGAGGGGGGGGGAGAGAAGAGCGAGAGGCCAGACTGGAGTACAGAGTTAACAGGGCTGTTATAGCAAGGTTATAAGCATCACCAGGACACTGCAGCTCACTGCCGGGCTAGAGACCACCCCTCGTACTCATAACCAGTAACGACAGTTTGATACCTGCATACCAGCCGCTCAATCAATCAAGGTTCCACACTTCCAGTCCACACCCTCCATGTTTGGAAGCGGATGCTTTATTATGATCTGAATTTGATTAAAAGAGAGGAGAACAGCAAATCAACAATAACAGCTCCACACATCCGAGACGTTGTGGATCTGGATCCGGCAGATGTGTGGGAAGAGCGGCAGATGGAGCTAATCAGTCTCGGTTTGTGGTTTACACAAGCTCAGTCAAACGGCCGACCAAAGCCGTCCATGCTGCAGTGCACAGGAGAGCTAGGACTTGACACGGCGTCAGATTCACCAGCCGATACAACACATTTAGCTCCATCTGCTCCGCCTCCCAGGTTCGTCCTGCCCCTCGTCTCTCCGTGTACCAAAGCGGTCCAAGTTTTTTCGTTTGGGGTGGGCTTCGGGTTTAGGGCTCAACCTAGCAGAGCCTTATGACACACGCATGCTAACGTGTGCATGATTATAGAGCGCAGTAAATCTGGAGCTAGTTATTGTTATGTATTCAGTACTATGGAATGTTGAAGAGGGACCAGGACAGCATGCCGTGATTTGATGGAGCTTTGAATTCTGGGTTGTATCCAGTTAAGGCGGTTCTATAAGGAGGAACAGGCTAGAACCAGCTGATCACCATAGGAACCATTTGGTTGGGGTCACACCAGTTCCTAAATGCTGAAGGCCAGATGATATTGCTCTCTATACTTAAATCTTTATACTTAAATCTCTATACTTAAATCTTTATACTTAAATCTCTATACTTAAATCCATATGCTTAAATCCATATGCTTAAATCTATATGCTGAAATCTATATACTTAAATCTCTATACTGAAAAACCATATGCTTAAATCTCTATACTTAAATCCATATGCTTAAATCTCTATACTTAAATCTATATGCTGAAATCTATATACTTAAATCTATATACTTAAATCTCTATACTGAAAAACCATATGCTTAAATCTCTATACTTAAATCTATATGCTTAAAGCTATATACTTAAATCTCTAAACTTAAATCTATATGCTTAAACCTATATACTTAAATCTATATACTTAAATCTATATGCTTAAATCTATATACTTAAATCTATATGCTTAAATCTATACACTTAAATCTCTAAACTTAAATCTCTATACTTAAATCTATATGCTTAAATCTATACACTTAAATCTCTAAACTTTAATCTTTATGCTGACATCTCTATACTTAAATCTCTATACTTAAATCTATATGCTTAAATCTCTATACTTAAATCTCTATTCTTAAATCTCTATACTTAAATCTATATACTTAAATCTCTATACTTAAATCTATATGCTTACACTTCTATACTTAAATCTCTATATTTATATCTATATACTTAAATATATATACTTAAAGTTCGGAAATCTATATAATTTAATCTACATAATTATTGTTAAGAAATCTATATACTTCAGTCTATATACTTTAACCTACTGTATATACTTAATGTTAGAAAATCTCTATACTTAAATCTATATACTTAAAGTTAGGAAATCTATATAATTTAATCTATATACTTCATTTTAGGAAATTTATATACTTTAATGTATATATATTAATGTTAGGAAATCTATATACTTAATTCTATATACTTTAATCTATATACTTAATGTTCGAAGTTTTATATACTTAAATGTATATACTTGATGTTAGGAAATCTATATAATTAAATCTATATACTTTAATCTGTATACATAATGTTTGAAATTCTATATACTTAAATGTATATATTTAAATCTATATTATTAATGTTAGAATATAAGCATAGTTAAATATACAGTATATGTTGTATTTATTGAGTTTATATAGTTAAATGTTCACATTTATGTAGTAATTCAAAACATTCAAAAATTTTCTATTTGTTGATGTTACGAAACCTCACATCTCCAAAAAGAATATTTAATGTCAGAAAGACAAACGTTACTGTACTTTGAATGCAAGTCAGTAGAACCAGAAGTATTTCTAAATTAGTTTAGTCTTTAATGCATTCATGATGAATCCACACACAACGTAAAGACACCTTGCATGTTTAGGACTCCTGCAGATGGCGCTGCAAGAGGATGACGGGGCTATAAATCCCTGCGGGGTGTGAGTGACAGGATCCATAGATTGGGACGAGGTGCTACAGTGCAGGGAATGTCTCGTTCCATGTGTGGAAAACGCTCCAGAGGAGATGTTAATGATTGGCTAAAAGCAGTGACTGCATGTGGGCGTGGCCAAAGACCATAGTGTAAAGGAAGTAGCTGAATCTGCAGGTGCATGGAAGCGTATGGTCATACGGGGCTACAAGCCTTCAAATCCCAGTCTACAGGGAATTCTCCTCGGAAATGTGCCAGGGAAGGCCTCCACCAAATCTGGACCAACTGACCAATTCTCTAATGTAACAGTGTCTGGACATTGATGTGGCTACATCCAGAAACTTGTCCAGTCCATGCCAAATCCAGTCCCAGCTGTTACTGGTGCTGGTGGAGGTGTTACAAGCCTTTGGGTGCAGTTCAGGCTGGGGTGAGCTTGTATACAGTATGCGTGTGGTCAGTCCTCCATCTAGTATATTCACTCGCTACGAACCCGGCTATGCTTTAAGATGCAGTATGATTCAGCACGGCTGCCAAGAAGCTAGGCCTCCTCACTGGAGATGTAGCGGGAAAACACTTACACCTCTTTACACTGAACCGGAGGAACAAAGGAACCCAGACATCAACACACAAACGCAACACAGTTCCAACAGTGCTAATTTAGCATTAGCTAAGTCGTTAGCATGTGTAGTTCCTAGACACTAAGGACTTTACCTTCACTGCCCATTGGCTGTAGCCCATCTGGTTGGGTTCAGCATTCAGCCATTGGCCAATGTCTTTACTGTAGGCTACACCTACGTAAGCCTTTCATAACAACCAGTGTATACACATCACTGTCAACGCTTTCCAGGTTGAACTGCCACATTACGAAGGCTTACGTGAGACGGTTGTGTGTGTTTATGAATGGCCACCCTACATTAAAGTGCTACCAGCTGCTCGGAGCATAGTACTCAAATCAAACCGGATTCATTTGCAACAGTCAATGCATGAAGGAGAATGCGAGTTCATTCCAAGCATGGGCTAATACGTTCTTGGCAACTACGCTCATATTTTTGTGTGGAATATGGCTTATTACAGCACCTGCAAAATGCATGAGGTACAAATGCATTAATCCCAGAAGCCACCAGATGGCGCTGCTTTATAAGAGGACAAACATCAGCCTTCCTTTTTTTTATCCTCCCACACTGCACAGGCCTTTTGCATGGCGCTCTAATTAACATCTTGAAACAATGAGTGTTGTGTGTGTGTGTGTATATATATATATATATATATTTATATACATGCTAATATTCATAAAACAGTGTCCCACACATAACTGAAATATTTTGGTCCTAATAACCCCATATTCCCGGCCAGCAGCCTGGTTCTGCCTTACATGCATACCTATTAAAACAGCCACTGTTATCCAGACGCCTGGGCAAGGCTCCTGCGTGTGCGCTATCGGGTGAGATCCCAGAGCAGATGCCTCGCTAGCAGGGAGGTTTTGCTTGTTGATGTGAAAGTTGATACGGGGAACGTTCATCATGGGCTGTTTCTGTAGGCGGCGGGCGAGCTTGTCAATATGCTGAACCCCCCTGAGTTCGTATTTCGCATTCTCCTCAAGCAAAGTGCCGCTAGCGCTCTGATAACCAGACGGCTCCTCGCGTTCGCACATCGATTAAACGTTTTTACACGTTTAGATATCCTGACATGCACTTATTTTTGCTTCCCCGTTCCCGAGTGAAGCCTTGCCTTTGATTTGTAGATGGCGTGTCGGAAGGAATGGTGTTCCTATGGCTTTACAAGGCCTGTCATCTGTGATAGGCTAGCATAGTAGCATAAAATGCTGAAAGTTTGCTAACTGCTGGAATGTTTAAAGGCGGATGGGAATTTGGATTTAGCCCACATCTGGATGCTGCCAACACTGGGGCTGAGTTAGTGGCCCAAGTGCGAGTCAGTTGTGCACATAGTGCACATAGCTAGTAAGTCCATCCACCGGCATCTGTATTAGAGACCCCTTAGGTTACCTGGCCTGCTAGCACTTCCGGGGACGCTTGGGCTATGAGGTTTACTGTGCTGACCCACAACCATACATTTACATTTACGGCATTTAGCTGACGCTCTTATCCAGAGTGACTTACAAGGTTAATCACATTACAGGAAGGCCAATGTAGTGTTAGGAGTCTTGCCCAAGGACTCTTATTGGTGTAGCACAACATAATCACCCAGACCGGGATTCGAACCCCAGTCTCCCACGTGTGGTGGTGGCTACTTGGCGGGTAGTGGTGTTATCCGCTGAGCTACACCAACCGATACAGTACATACAATCTGAGGGACCTCAGGTCTCTGTTGCAGCTATAACGGGCACAAGTGCCTACCTTCCGTGACCCTGTACAGTCCATGCCATGACATCTCGCCAAGCCAGGGCTGGCTGTTCCTGCTATTAGGTCGGTGGTTGTAATATTCTAATATGACTGTGTGCATTACTAGCGTTAATAGATCCGTCCTCACGTAACCACCGTCTTTCCAGGGTATGGTTGAAATGTCCAGTCAGGGTAAAGTAATTCTCAAAGACATTCTGGTTCGACATGCAGTTTACAGCTGTCAGTACAGTCAAGTGAAGATGAAATTATGGCAAGAACAGCAACACTACGAGCCTAAAAGCTTCAGCAGACATGAGAATGTGGTTCATAATGGCTTTTTAAAAAAGCCCACTTCATGAAAGTTGAAATCTTTTGTCCACAGTTTGCGGCCACTTGACGAGCTGTCAGTCGAACATCACTGTTGGCTTCTAACAGACTCACTTTATCTGATTTCCACACGATATTCACTTTATAACTGGATTCTGTCCTTGCTATGCTAAGGCTACCTATATAAAAGACAGACTCTAAGCTGCTGCAGGCTAAGGCTATCCCATAGAGTGCTAACCCTGCTAGCTTGACACAAACCAAATACAAGCTGTGGTATTGAAGCGCTGGTTTAAAATCACAGGTCTCTACATTAGACGTTGCCGTGGTAGTGCCATATGACTCTCTGGCTGTATGAGACTCTCAGTGTAAACACAATTAACAAGTGCGAATGGAAAGATTTCTTTTGTGGAGGCTGTAAATAGGATCCTCGCACGTGGGTTAAGGTTTCGATTGCTCAGTTAAGCTACAAAACGTTGGCATCGAAGTATTTGAACATCGTAAGAATGAAGATTACTGATATTTGTAGAAATCTCCCACGTATCTTTCGGACGTTCTTTGTTTCGGTGGATTTTCCAAATTGGGTGAAGGTATAAGGTGGATACACATATAACGAGAACTGCTACTCTAGTAACAATCACCTGGGATAATGTAAAAGTTGCCAAGCTACATAGTCATAACCACCTGAAATAACATGATCACGATTTTGGATCAGTCAAGTCACCAGTCTTAGCAACAACTTTGTATTGGTCAAGTCATTAGTCTTAGCAACACATTTGGGCTAGCTTAGTCACCAGTCTTAGCAAAACTACCAATGGTCAAGTCACCAGTCATAGGAGCAATTTTAGGATTGGTGAAGTCATCAATCTAAATAACAACTTTGGACTGGTCAAGTCATTAGTCCTGTCCAACATATTTGGGCTAGCCTAATCACCAGTTTTAGCAAAACTTCCAATTGGTCAAGTTTCCAGTCATAGGAGCAACTTCAGGATTGGTGAAGTCACCAATCTAAATAGCAACTTTGGACTGGTCAGGTCACCAATCCAAGCAAAAACTTTTGGTTGGTCAAGTCATCAATCTTACCTACATCTTTGGATTTGTATGGTCACCAATCTTAGCAAAAACTTTAGATTGGTCAAGCCACCAATCATAGCAGCAACTTTAGGATTGGTCCAGTCACCAATCTCAATAACTTTATACTGGTCAGGTCACCAATCTTAGCAAAAACCTTTGATTGGTCAAGTCATCAATCTTACCAATAACTTTGGATTGGTCAAGTCACCAGTCTAGGTAACACTTTTGGACTAGCCTAGTCATTTTAGCAAAACGTCCAATTGGCCAAGTTACCAGTCATAGGAGCAACTTCAGGATTGGTGAAGTCACCAATCTAAATAGCAACTTTGGACTGGTCAGGTCACCAATCTTAGCAAAAACTTTTGATTGGTCAAGTCATCAATCTTACCTACATCTTTGGATTTGTATGGTCACCAGTCTTAGCAACAACTTTGGATTGGTCAAGCCACCAATCATAGCAGCAACTTCAAGATTGGTCCAGTCTCCAATCTCAATAAGTTTAGACTGGTTAGGTCACCAATCTTAGCAAAAACTTTTGATTGGTCAAGTCATCAATCTTACCAATAACTTTGGATTGGTCAAGTCAAAGCATCCAATTGGCCAAGTTACCAGTCATAGGAGCAACTTTAGGATTGGTGAAGTCACCAATCTAAATAGCAACTTTGGACTGGTCAGGTCACCAATCTTAGCAAAAACTTTTGATTGGTCAAGTCATCAATCTTACCTACATCTTTGGATTGGTCAGGTCACCAGTCTTAGCAACAACTTTGGATTGGTCAAGCCACCAATCAGAGCAGCAACTTCAGGATTGGTCCAGTCACCAATCTCAATAACTTTAGACTGGTCAGGTCACCAATCTTAGCAAAAACTTTTGATTGGTCAAGTCATCAATCTTACCAATAACTTTGGATTGGTCAAGTCACCAGTCTAAGTAACACCTTTGGACTAGCCTAGTCACCAATTTTAGCAAAACTTCCAATTGGCCAAGTTACCAGTCATAGGAGCAACTTCAGGATTGGTGAAGTCACCAATCTAAATAGCAAATTTGGACTGGTCAGGTCACCAATCTTAGCAAAAACTTTTGATTGGTCATCAATTTTACCTACATCTTTGGATTGGTCAAGTTACCAGTGTAAGTAACACCTTTGGATTGGTCAAGCCACCAATCATAGCAGCAACTTCAAGATTGGTCCAGTCTCCAATCTCAATAACTTTGGACTGGTCAGGTCACCAATCTTAGCAAAAACTTTTGATTGGTCAAGTCATCAATCTCACCAATAACTTAGGACTGGTCAAGTCTCCAATCTCAGGAACAACTTTAAATTCAGTAAAGGACTGTAATTCTACAGTAATTCTACAGTTTGTGTACATTGCCATCATTAGGCCTCACTTTCTAAAGCTGGAGGCACTCTTGGCTGGTCATCTTCAGGCTGCGGACTTTCTCAACCTAACAACGTAACTGACATCTGACAAGTTGTGAGAGCCGGTCTGTATAATATTATATATATAAAGTTCCCTGATTTTTTTCAATGTGTTAAAAGCAACTTCAGGAACCATCTCAGCCTTTATAGAAACACCTCAGGCATGCCTGCCTGTCTTTATCACTTCATTTCTCTTAGATGGAAGATGGATGGCAGGGATGTCTCAGTGTATTTTTAGCTTGGTCGCAACCCCTGAGCTCCTGCCAGACTAATGAGGAGACGGACATGAGTCTCCTTCAGTCCCAAAGCCTCTGCAGCCCGTACTCTTCGGCCACTTTAAAGTCATAACTCAGCAAGAAGTTTCATCTAGTGTCCTTCTTGTCCCAACTGGACTCTATTAGCTAGATCATACTTGGTGTCCAAGGGATGCTTTTTTAGTTTTGCACTGGAGCTCTGAGGCTAATGTAGCTAGCAATGCTAACACTAACTGCATTTGACAGTGATGGTATGCTGCTAGGCTAATATGATTAGCACTAGCATGATTAATCAACAATATCAAGTATACTATAGGTGAGTAAACCTAACTATAGGCTGTAATTATATGATGGTGAATATTGATTTAGCATTTGTGGATGGTGTGGCTCAGTGGATTTGACCTCTACCCACCAGGGAGCTACCACACTATCTGGGAGATGGGGGTTTGATTCCCGGTCTGGGTGACTATGCTGTGCTACACCAATAAGAGTACATGGGCAAGACTCCTAACACTACATTGGCCTCCCTGTAACATGAATACCCCCGTAAGTGGCTTTGGATAAGGGCGTCGGCTAAATGCCATAAATGTAAATTTAGGAAGGTCTTCCTGGGAATACATGGCGTTGATGCCTTTCCTGCCTGTTTCGGAGGTTCCTTGGTCATGCACATCATATGTCGTTTGTTATACCTACCATAGTCCATCATGTGTTCTGTAGTTTGATATGTCTCTCAATGTATATATATATATATATATATATATATGGCGTCGCTGTCCAATGAAAAATATATCTCCAAAATAGCAACTTTACAGGAGAGCCCAAAAACCTAATGTAATTTGAATGTGAGTCAATGGAACCAGACATTTTATCCGAGCAGATTTAAGCGGTTTCTGTTGGTCCATTCTTCATGAAATTTTCACACACCATAAATGGCAAGTGCTGTGTTCAAATGATGCATAAAAGTCAAAATCAATAAAAATAGGGATACATGTTTTTCATTGGACGGCGTCGATATAGCATGTTGGAGGTCTGCGTGGGGTTGATTGTTTAATCCCACTCCTGCTCGAATTTATCTTGCCTCCATCATAAATCAGAGACTTGCCCCATCTCCAAAGCACGAAGGTAAATAATATCCAGTGACTGACAGAGTCTGTACACAAGTAGCCACTATAGTGGGCATATTTATGGAATACCGGAATTCTTAAGCACACAGCTAACGAACTGGTCGTCTAATGGCTTTCCGTGTCTTTCACTTGATTGCCAGCTTTGCAACTATTTAGAATTAATTTCTAACTTTTCTGGTTCATTATTTAGCTGTTTTCCCCTCATCTTAATGATGCATGGTAATTATTGCGTGATTATTATTATTTTATGCAGACTCTTTATTCTTTTCTACATGTATATGTTCTCCCCCTCCTGTGCATGGCATTGAAAAGAGGTCATGGAGGGAACCCATGTGGAAATGCAGATGTTTAGTGCATTCTAGTACATGCAGTTTCATTTTTTCTTCATCGTTTTTATACGATTTAGAAAATACAAGCTGCCGTTGGTAAATATGTGTTGTTGAAATTTCATGAAGAAGGGAGCAATACAAATAATGAAAGTTGGTGGGTAACTCTGACATCCTTATACATGCAAATGACTCATGTGACATAAGCAAGGATGGGCCTTATCACTGTACCTGACTGACATCCATTGAGCAGTGGTGTCCTCCATCAGTCATCCTGTTAGTGCAGCACCATTGGCAGACGGCTGCACCACGCAGGACTACATGCACACAGACCGTTACCACGACTGTCCTTAACACCACGTCACCAAAGACTGCAGTGGTGTCGTACCAGACTGTCATGGAGTGACTCAGAATGGCAGCGGGTCATCTTCAGTGACGAGTCCCGCTTTAGTCTTGGTGGAGACGCCCAACGAATCCGTGTGTGGAGGCACCGTGGTCAGCACCAAGATGAACGCTTTGCTATCACACGTCCAGAAGGCCTGGTGTCCCTCCACCTCCACCCCTACCGCACCATCTGCAGGAGCTGTGTGAGGATGTTCAAGCTGCATGGGATGGATTATCACAGGGCACCATTAGGAACCTCTACAGCTCCATACCGAGACGTCTGGCATGTTGGGTTAGCAAACACGGCGGCCCGACTCCGCCATACTGAGAGACAGACTTCTGTATGTGTAGCTCAATAAATATTGATCATATCAGTCTAAATTTATCATCAGTTATTGATCCTGGTCACCTTTATCTTCCTTCCCAACACCACTGCACTCCCACACCTCCTTCCGTCTGGTTGCAGCTGTTCCTTTGATGAGTGTATGTGACCACCGAAGACAAACAAGTGTGTAACTCTGGTTGTAACTTTCAGGACAGTCCTTATCAACTGGTTTCTATAACCTGGGTTATGTAATATTACGTCCCGTCTTAACTGTTCACGATTAAAATGGGAGAATTCTGCATATGAGGCATAATAATTAAGCATGGTGGAGTGGTGGAACGAAGGCAGTAAGAAAGGAAACATAATCACTGTAATTATCACCCAGATGGCTGCAACCCATGTAGAAAAGCTGAGATGAGGATTTCACTTGAGGCGCTTCACGTACTTTTTTATTATCGTAATTTATGAGCAGGCAGGGGTCCTCGCTCTCAACATCTGTACATCTGAAGTGAAAGTAATAGCTGGTGGGAAACTGTACAGTGCCCTGGAGGCTAAACCTGCTGGGTATAACTTGTAGTACTCTGAGTTGGAAAGAGAAGAGCTTGTCACTTGCCGTTGCCAGTTATTCCATGTTGATTTATCGTTAGTAACGAGTGTAAATGCGTTATTACATGTTAACTAATGCATTATTACATGATAATTACTCAATACTTAATGGAAGCTGTTGCCAGAATGTCTTGTTGTTACTTTTTTTGGAAATCTGAGGTTTTGTTATGACCGTCATGGCACCTTACCACAAATGTTTGGAGACTTGTAGGTCTAAACCCTTTTGGCAGCCATAAAATAGAATTTCCAGCCTGTTCCAGAGGAGGTCCCTGAGCTGAGCTATGGATTTTTCTTTCTTCGATGATGTTGATGGAGTATATATTAATGCAAATGCATTTGAACTTCAAGGGTGAGCAAGAATGTCGAGTCTGTGGAAACGTGTCGCAGTTCTGAGGCCCCGGTTTCGCAGTGTTAACCTTCATGCCTAGTATTTAAAGCAGCCCTGTAGGCCAAACGTGTAGAGCTGGAAAGAGAGGAGCTGGTCACCTACCATTGCTGTGCAAGCTCGGACTAACAGGCCAGTGATCCACCTCGTGCAGGCTGTAGGAAGTAGCTTTACGGAGAACTTGGCGGCTTAAGGGCAAGGGTTTGATTGCAGGCCAATGAACAGGGACGCAGCAACCCAAGATTTCCCCCCTCATTCAACAACAACATCATCTAGACAGTATGGAACATGTTGGCAGGGCAGGCAGTTGAGGAACGAGGGAGCAAGCATTCTGGAGGAGTGATTTTTCATCCAGGCTTGAGATACATGGGTTGACAGCGTCTGGCATTGGGTAGGGTAATTCCAGGTCATGAAAAACCCTCGGTAGCCCGCCCATCCTGTCAGCTAATCAAGAGCTGGCATGCCTAAGTTGGTCAAATTGGAGGTAAGGCCTCTCTGAAGAACATCAGAATGGTCTAAAGCTAGGTTTAAGCTTCAAAAGGCTCTGACCACAGCTCTAAGCCAATGAGTTGACCTGGCTAATGGTGCAGCCATTCTTTGTACCAGAATGTCGAGTCTGTGGAAACGTGTCGCAGTTCTGAGGCCCCGGTTTTGCAGTGTTAACCTTCATGCCTAGTATTTAAAGCAGCCCTGTAGGCCAAACATGCTGGGTAGTAGACTTGTAGAGCTGGAAAGAGAGGAGCTGGTCACCTACCATTGCTGTGCAAGCTCGGACTAACAGGCCAGTGATCCAACTCGTGCTGGCTGTAGGAAGTAGCTTTAGGGAGAACGTGGCGGTTCAAAGGCAAGGGTTTGATCGCAGGCCAATGAACAGGGACACAGCAACCCAAGATTTCCCCCCTCATTCAACAACATCATCATCTAGACAGTACGGAACGTGTTGGCAGGGCAGGCAGGCAGTTGAGGAACGAGGGTGCAAGTGTTCTGGAGGATTCAATTTTCACCCAGGCTTGAGCTACATGGGTTGACAGTGTCTGGCATTGGGTAGTGTAATTCCAGGTCATGAAAAACCCTCGGTAGCCCGCCCTCCCTGTCAGCCAATCAAAAGCTGGCATGCCTAAGTTGGTCAAACTGGAGGTGCGGCCTCTCTGAAGAACATCAGAATGGTCTAAAGCTAGGTTTAAGCTTTAGATGCTCTGACCACAGCTCTGAGCCAATGAGTTGACCTGGATAATGGTGCAGCCATTCTTTGTACCAACAAACTCCAATAAAAAGAAAAGGTTTATTATTTATTATTTAATAACTCCTCCACATTTTTACCAGATCCTAAATATGTGTTGATTAATGCTGTAAACTGTGAATGAAGTTTTGGTGTCTAGTTTATGGCATTTCCATCTACACTGTATAAGTTATTGCTGTGTAATAATAATTAATATGGCCAGTGACCCCAAACATTTGCCTGGTAGAGTAGAATAGACCTATTTCACAATTGTACTCCAAATTCAACCACAGAACTCAAATGAAACCCACTAAGTAACTATATTAACTATATTTGACCATAACTCCCATTGTGTATTTAATGTCTAGCCAAAAAACAGGCCATAACTATAAATAATTAAATGTTCAGGAGGTTTTTAATTGTTTGTATTTTTTAAATATCGAAGACCATCGAAGAAAAACTAAAAAAGTCAATTTCCTGAAAAAACTGCAGAGTTTACACATAATAGCTAGCTAAAGGGTTGCTAAAACTGAATGGGAGTCTATGGGAGGAAGAAAGAATGAATAAACGACACATAGAAGAGTACAGGTCAGTATGTCTGTGGAATAGAGATAGTGGATCTGTCCTGAGTGAGCACATTCAGTTTGGTGGCTGTTGGGTAAAGGAACCAATAGGGTTTGAATGGTGTGAAAATGAATGGGACTCTATGGGAAGAACAAGTGATGGGAGGAAAAAAAGACAAACAGACAAGTGTGAGTCATAACACTAAATTTGTACTCTGGTGTGTGCCCTGAGATAGAGTAGGTGAAACGGTGTCTGTTGCCAAAGCGGAAGTACAGTAGATGGGCGTGCACTTTTTCACCCCATTCATTTAAATGGGAAAAAAAACTCTGAATTTAACGAAGCTTAACGAAGTCGGATTCCTGACCAGGCTGAACATTCTGAAGTTGGAATAGTGTCGATATCCCGGAAACTGTGGAAGTTAGTTAGTCAACAAAGAAGAAAGAAGAGGATGAAGGTACATGGGTGCCTCGGTCTAACTCAACGCTATGGGTCTGAAAGGAGGTGTAGCTGTTCAAGAAGCTCCTCACTGAGAAAAGGAGACACACACACACACATCCAACAAAGAAGCTGCTGGTGGTGCTCTCGGAACAATGGACTGACCACCCCAGAGCCCAGACCCCCACTAAATGTGTATGGGGTTATTCTGACGGTCCAGCTAAACCAGCCTCTAAGACTGAACTCTGGACGTGTGGAAAAACATCCCATCAAGTCAGTCAGCTGTAACAGAACGTGTGATTAATTACCGATTGAAAGAAAAAAAATTGACCTTTGACCGGTACAGCACACATGCTATTGCTTTAATGGACGCTCCATTGACAGTCCTGCGGTCTGAAAGCCATTACTGCTGCTGAATGGAAAGTGATGGGAATGACACCACGTCTGTTGAAACCGCCGGAATGATTGTTGGAGAACTTGGAAGCGTCCAAATAACGGGATAACGGGATAACGGTATCACGGACACTATAATTATTATCACGCTTTCTATAATAACCCCACACGCCTCCACAGGGACGGTAATGGGCAGATTATACCACTCTCAAACTTTATTACAGCGTGACTGAACCGTGCTAAAGGTCAGCGGGAACAGCGGCGACGCATGAGTGGCTGCTGAAAAATCTTTGCATGTGTACATCATTAAAGAACACCGCCGCATTATGTGGGCCGTTCATGCACGGTCAGACATTGATTGTTTGGAGTCAATATTTATAGATCGGCCGGATGAAGATGAAGTGGTTGCCCGACAAAGTTGGAAGGTGAGAGAATAACCAACACGAGAGTGGCCGAGTCATCTGTAAAGATCTGGCGGTTAGTCATGCTGGCGTAATTGCGTTAGCTGGCCGGTTTAAATGGCTTCTCTAATCCGACGTGGAAGGATCTTCGGAAATATCCATCACAAGTGGTTTGTTTGTGCCAGCTAGCCAGTTATCTTCGCTTTGGGAATGGCTGTTGTTGAGAAATCTATGTCTGGCTATTACACTCATCCTCAACTGCACCCAGACGGAGGTGTGGGAGTGCGGTGCTGTTGGGAAGGAAGTTAAAGGGGACCAGGATCAATAACTGGTGATACATTTAGACTGATATGATCAATATTTATTGAGCTACACATACAGAAGTCTGTCTCAGTATGCAACAGGGCCGCCATGTTTGCTAACCCAACACTCCAGACGATTTAGCATGGAGCTGTAGAGGTTCCTAATGGTGTCCTGTGATAACCCATCCCATGCAGCTTGAACATCCTCACACAGTTCCTGCAGATGGTGCGGTAGGGGTGGAGGTGGAGGGACACCAGGTCTTCTGGACATGTGACAGCAAACCGTTCGCCTTGGTGCTGACCACGGTGCCTCCACACACGGATTCGTTGGGCGTCTCCACCAAGACTAAAGCGGGACTCGTCACTGAAGATGACCCGCTGCCATTCGGAGTCACGCCATGACAGTCTGGTACGACACCATTGCAGTCTTTGGTGACGGTGACGGACTCGAGTGGACTGGTTACAGAGAGGTCAGTTTGAACTGGCTTAGCTCTCTGTGTGTAGGTAGGCTTTAAGGGACTGTGTTACAAGATGACATCAGCTTAGTAATAACAATGCTATGATACCTGTTCACATGTGTTATAAGGGCTTTATAACCATGCACATTATCCATTATCCAATTAAATGGTAATTATAATGGACAGAGATGCTTGTGGTACTACATTATCTGCATTTATGAACTTATTAGTCATAATAATGCATTATTACACTATAATTATACATATAAAGTGTTATTACCAAGTTATAAGCACTTATAAGGACATATCTAATGGTTTATTGATGCAGGCTGGATAATAAATGTTACTGTTGACATTTAATGAGGCGTATATGGTCATTTAGGAGGAAATGAAATTTTTTTAAAAGATTTTAAACCATTTAAAATTTAATAATTGACTAATTTAATGGGAATTACTTCCAGTTTATAGTTTTGAAGGCCAAATTCCTACAAAGGCTTTGACTTTGGTTTGTGCATGCATTATAAGCATCATACGAAGTTTCAGTTTATAGGAAATTGCAATCAGAGCTATTGGCTGGAAAGCATAAACAATGTCACTATGAGAAATTGAGTATTAACTCGAACACAGCACATCCACCCAAATCAGTTAGTAGTCCTCCAGCGCCGGGGGTGGAGGGAACGAGCGTCTTCAGTACATACCCGGATTGACTTTGCTCCGGTGGTCTCCGTTGTCAAGTGTAACGATGACGAATAGCAAAACACCAAGTTATCTACTGATCCTTGTCGTATTTTTTGACCACAGTGAAGTGACGGTGTTGCTCTTGAGTCAATTCTGAAGCCCGCACGTTGCCGTCAGCTTTAGGATTTATGGAATATCCTTCAGGAAAGTCACGGCAAAGTGTCGGATGCCTCTTAAGCCCCATAATTCACGCGCTTTATGAGCGTCCTTGTCGCAAACTGAGATGATGGAGAGGCGAAGCAGACGGATGATAAAGTGCATCACGGGTTTATGTTTTTCCTAATGAGAAGGATGAAATGATTCCATAAAGGTGAGAATGGATACGTCAACAGGCCATGACATTAGCTTATCTCCACTAGCATTAGCATTAGCGTTAATAATTAACATGGTACAATTTAGCATCAGTGTGCAGTACTTTAGCAGTCACCGAATGGGGTCAGTTACTGAGCTTCCTACGTAACGCTGAGCTTTTGGAGGTTTTGTAGGAAGTCTGGAATATTCTTCCGGCTCTCATAATACCCTTTCAGCACTCTAATTAGCGAGTGTTGTGGTGCTCAGATTTGCCTCGGGTCATTTTAAAGATGCTCCTCATTTTGCTTCATTATAAATAGGAGCTTCTAAAGCTTTGAGCATTCAGGGATTCACAATGATGGTGGTCCTTAGCAATTCTGGCATCTTCTTCATCACGGTAGAGTTACACAGTGTGAACTTTCAGAAATAGAGGTTCCGGATGGTGTCCTGTGATAATCCATCCATGCAGCTTGAATATCCTCACACAGTTCCTGCAGATGGTGCGGTAGGGGTGGAGGTGGAGTGACACCAGGCCCTCTGGACGTGCGAAGCATTGGTGCTCACCACGGTGCCTCCGGATTCGTTGGGCGTCTCCACCAAGACTACAGCGGGACTCGTCACTGAAGATGACCCGCTGCCATTCTGAGTCACTCCATGACAGTCTGGTACGACACCACTGCAGTCTTTGGTGACGGTGACGTGGTGTTAAGGACAGTCGTCATAATGGCCGATGGTGCTGCTCTAACAGGATGGCTCATGGAGGACCCCACTGCTCGCTGGATGTCTGTAATGGTGGCTGTTGGGTCAGTCAGGTACAGCGATAAGGCCCGTCCTTGCCTACATCACATGTGTGGCTGAGCATAAAAACTTGAATCAATGGAATGTCTCACAACGCCAATCCTACCCACCAATTTTCATTCCAGTGGGTTGTTTCCTTCTGCAGATTTTAGATGGACGATTTGATGGACCCTTTAAAACTCTGGTCCAGGATCTTGTTAAAGATGTAGGCTCTGAAGTTGCCTCACCAGCTTGTTTGGCAATTGTTCCATTCCACCTTAAAAGCTACTAGAAGTACGTTCAGGCACCTGTACAAGGTATAGCATTTAAGGTGGAATGAACTGAAGCTGGTGAATGAGAAGCCAGGGTCAGGCTTATTTATATGTACATCCACCATGCCTGTTGACTGTTCTTTGGTAAGGGTACTAGCCTACAGGGCTGGGAATGGTTCTGTTTTGCACACGGTCTGCCATTTTCGTATTTGCATTGTCATATGTAAATTTCGGGTGTATGAATATTAATTAGGATTGTTATGTAACACTGTAGAGTCAATAAGGTGTCTACCAAAACTTCTCTGGCAACTGTAGGACCACCAAATCTGGGCACCTAGTCCCATCTCTGAAAGAGTAACTTGGGAACTACCAAGTGGGATGTGCTTCCAAATGGCTTCTCTTTCCGTTTCTGGGATGTTAGAGATGCTACAGATAGATATATGGAGGGGGGGGTGTCCCTGAAGATCCGTGTTTTGCTGTGTTAGTGCCTGGCATTGTGCCGTTTCAATCTCCAGAACAGCCAGGTCTCTTGACTCGCGCTGGCTGTGCTGCATTTGCATGCAGGTGAGCGGGAGAGGCCGATTTGCTTGCATTATTGACAGCTTCGATGATGCTTGCTCACATTCCCTCCTTCCCCTCCTCCTTACAAGACAAAATGAATTATGCAAATGCAGGAGGTAAATGAGGCTCTTTGTGGGAGCGGTGCAATCTGAATTATTAGCCTTGCTGTACACCGTCTAGTGCTGTTTTGGGAATTCCTTATTTCCATGAATTTTTCAGGTCATGCCTTCCGGAGCATGATCTTAGATCAAGTCTGGAATCAAAGTTTGGTTGAATAATAACTGATGCAGTGTAGTTATGCTCTGCTTCCATACCTCCAATGGTCAGTCTGAGGAACTGGTTTCTCAGGGGTGTTGAGATCTGGACTCTTGGGGTAGTCAATCCACTGTTCTGGAAACACCAGCAGCTGCCACCCATTTCCGTGTTCTGGTCCTAAAAGGAAATGAGCTGTTTTCACTTTTTGGTGAACTCATGAATAATCTGACGAGCTCTGCTCTGATTGGCTGGTTTATAGCGAGACCCTGCCCACAATGATCACACAGAAGCAGGATGTGGAAATCGACTAAATAAGTTAACCTCTGTGTAAATAAGCTCCGCCCTTGTACTGTTAGTTAGCTATGCTAGTTAGCTTGGAGCTAATGCTAGTAGCTAATGTTAGCTATACTAGCTACTGGCTTTCCATCTGGACATCAACACACCGTAGCTTGAAGTTGGTCCTCACTGTGGAACTCTCAGTTTAAGATGATCTGCTTCAACCGGCAAGCGGATACAATCACACAGCATGGCTGCTACTTACAGGGTGCTCTTGGGGTGGTAATGCTAATAAAGGTGGAGCTGTTTCTCTCTTCCGTCTCTTCGGGGTCAAACGCTGAGTGGAGCTACTGCATATGTCCTGGAATTCTCTCAAAGATGTGGGAGCTGGAGCTCCTGTTGTCCAGCTTGCATAGGGAATGTTCGGCTCCACCTTAAATAGCACCACAGTTACATTCTGGTGCTTGTACAAGCTGCAGCACTTAAGGTGGAACTGAACACTGGATTAAGAAGCCGGTCAGTAGGAGCGTCAGACATGTACCCCTGATAGTTGGGTTCCTTGGGAACGGAATGGAAAGTGCCTACATCCCCTTCCCAACATGGAATGCTGGAATTTCTCTACATAGTCCACCATGTTGGTTGCTGTAGTGGCGTCGTTGTGGTTGTGTGTAAATGTTGGAGGTGGGAATATTAATAGGGCAGTTTCATTACAGAGGAACAGCAGTGTCTGTGGTTCACGGTGTGTCGATTCTATGTCGGTTCTCCTTCTACAATGAGTTGAGAGACAGTTTTGACAGTGAGTTATAATAATGAAGAGTGGTCTCCGACTTTTGCACAGTACTACATGATCTGTTCATTGTACCTACAGTCTGTCCAGGTATTTTCCCACCACTCCAGCTTTTGTAGGGTAGTCTGTTGGATCCTACGTCACCTCCAGGTGATGTAGCAAGTCCACTGCATCCACCAGTTTGCCTATTCCAGTCTTGTGTCGAGCCATTGGTATTCTCCATGACGTTTTACTGAACTCATAATTTAGCCCGCCGCCAGGCCTCAGGAACGGAGAAATAGAGATGCTGGGCTTTGATGCTTCCTCCTGATAATAACATGAGTGTCATGCCGCAGAATTTACAAGCCTCTCCAGCCGGTGATGCACTCTATTCTAAATTTGTGGTCTCGGCCTGAGGAGGTCATCAAAGATATCCGTGGAAACTCGAGGGATAAATTGCACCCGGGTCTGCCGGCGCTCACTCAGTCCTTTATCTGAGTGCTAAAGCAGGGAAAGTGTAGAGGGAACTTCTTATTTTCAGTGCAGGCCCGGAGGGGACAAGATACCTGGCTGAAAGAGCCCAGAGCAGTTCACGCGAACCAACCAGTCAATCTGCGGACCGAGGGCTGGAAGCTGTAGCCCTTTGGGTATATAGCCAGCATTGCATTTTTCAACCAAGATTTGGTCACTCTTGTGGAGCCTTAGGCACTGAGATACTTACACACCGTCAAGGCCTACGAAACCGACACAGATCAGTCCTCAACTTTAAGCCCTTTTGGCTCCGGCGCTCTTTGCCGCTCTGCAAGCTGCAGGACCTCCAAGGCTTCTCGTTTGTCATGGTTGTGATATAGACCTTGCCCAGCAGCTCCGGTGAAAATCAATGCCTGGTAAAAGGTGTAAACAGCTCGGGGTGTGCTCGCTGCAGCGGTGCGGGGTGAACATGTGCTGGAGCTCTTCCGGGCTGGCCACGAGGCTCGAAACAGACGGGAGCTGAGCTTGATGTCTCAGCTGGACAAACAGAAGAGAAGCAACCTGGGGCATGATTCCCGGTATCTGAAAGGGCAAGTGCTCAGTCTTAGGGCAAGTTCAATCAAGCAAGGCCACAAGAAGACGAGCCATCTTAATTAGTGATGCCCCAATGCTGAACACTACTGTTATCCAATGGATGCTCTTCTTCTTCTTCTTCTTGGTACATGTATTGTTTGCGAACTAGTCCCACAGTTTTCAAGATACTGACACAGTTCCAGCTTCAGAATGTTCCACCTGATAAAGAATGGTGGGCCTTTTGATCCGATTTGCGGGTTCTGGAAAAACTGAACGAATGGAACTGGAAACTACACAACCATCTACCATGCTTCTGGTCAACCAACAGCTGCCAATCCTCCCATAGAGTCCCATTCATTGCTTCCCTTACCCTACAGCCACCAAACTGCATGTACTCAGTTAGGGCCGATCCCCAAACTCCACAGCCATGAACTCTGATCCACACTCCTCTATGAGTCATTCATCCATCCCTCATTTTCCTAAAGATGCTTAGAATATCTGCATCCTTTGGCAGATGTCTGCAAATGTCTTTAAGGTGCACCAGTCAAAATGGCCAGTAAGTACAAGTTATTCAATCAGGAGATGTTTTGGATCAGGTTCATCAAGTATTAGGTTATTGACAAAAACGCAAAGATCTAAAGTCTGCAAAAAAGGAGACCTACAAAAATGATGCATAGGGAAAACGGCATGTTGGCCATCTGTGGAAGACCTGGTGGACCAACAAAACGTTCTTCTTTGAGAAAGGCTGGAACGTTAAGCTTCGGCTCTTGCCTCAGATCTGAGAACATCCAACAATGCCTCTGTCCAACCATCCCCATGAGAAGACAGCTTAACACTATGGAGGCCAGCAGATGTTATGAGGATTTCCAATCATCTAACCACACATGAGAATGTAGATGTCCTTCAAAATGATGCTCCTCTATGGTCAAATAACTCCAATGGAAACCAAACACTCAAGGTGGGATTGGTCTGAAAAGAAAGATGGCTACACCAAGTACACCCTGAGGCCCAGTGTTAAGTATAGTGTGGGGCTGTTTCTCCTTCTCCCAAAGCTGTAATGTTACCTGCGATTGTTTTGTTAATGTGGTAATAGCACCCTCTACAGGCCGAATATTGTATTCCTTCGGTTTAGATATTTCCTTTCTTATTGGTTGTTAGAAGTCACATGATTACTGTCACATGATCAGTACAGTTTGTGAACCTAGCAGAAGCTTTGTTTGTAAGTAGATCAGTCCATCTCTTTACCAGAAGTTCAGAGTCTTCAATAAACGGACACTCAAGTTCCAACCATAATTCTTGGTGCTCCTTCATCCCTGAAACTACTTGGTGCTACTTCAGTCAAGTCAGCTAAAAGTGTTTAGCTATCTGGTGAGGTGTGCCTCGTAACGCTCTCAGGTGCCAGAACCAAAGCCTTGGGAGCCTCATCATACATGCTTCCATGGACTATGTGAGGAACTATACCTGCAGGTTTTGTGGGGAAACTGAAAGAGAGCCTCCTGAGGAGAAGGGTGAAGGTTCTGAGATCCATTTCCAGGAACCATCACCCATCAAAACACTTCTGGGATAGGAATATGAGGGGGGGAAGCCAGTAGATTTCCGGTTGCCTCCTTCCGAAGCTGTGTTAAACTGACAGTTGACCCCTTCGTAGGTTAAACTGGAGGAAGAACAATGTCCGGTTACGTGGTGTTGCATTGTGAATTGCCCAGGAAACAAAGCAAAGCAACAGGCCCCCAACATAACAGCACTAGCCTTTGGCAAGTAGCCCAAAGAAGAAGGCCCTGCATCCTTTCACACGTCGTTTTCATCTACTTCTCTTTCTGCCAGCGCCTTCTTCTTTTCTTCTCCCCACCGGTTTCCCCCTCCCCAATAATCCCTCGCACACAGTCTCTCTCACTCTCTTTCTCTGATGTTGTTTTCGCGGCAGGCCGTCAGACCCCGCTTGACCTCGCGGCTGGGGGAAGTGCGCGAGGCTTGTTCCTGTCAGCTGCCACTCAGCCCACCACCCTTCAGGAAAAGAGGGAGAAGGGGGAAAAAAAGAAACCCTCCTCATTTCTCTGGAGGAAGAACAATCTCACTTTTCTATCTGCAGCCAATCTGGGCTTTTTTTATCGACCTTCCAATACACTTTTTGTCATTGGGCGGCTGAAAGCTGATAGAAAAAGTGATGCTGCTGGCTGGACATGTAGAAGTAGTTAGCACTTTGATCTCAGACCAGCGGCGGATGACGAGTCCCAGAGAGAGGGATGGAGATAACTGAGACCGAAAAAAAAAAAAACTCACAGCGAGTAGGAGGGAGATGGAGAGAACTGAGTGAAAGCGAGAGAGAATTGAAGGCGAGAGTGATGGCGCTACACTCTTACACTCTGTAACCTTCGTTTGGGGCAGGTGGCTGAACTAGCTAGAACTTGAGAGTAACTTCAGGCTCCTGTAGATGGCGCTGCACAAGCCAAATGGCCCCCATCCTATATAAATCCATGCGGGGTGTGAGTGGCGGGATCCATAGATTGAGAAAAGGTGCTACAGTGCAGGGAATGTCTCCATGTGTGGAAAACGCTCCAGAGCAGATGTTAATGATTGGCTAAAAGGAGGGACTGAGCATTTGGGCGTGGCCAAAGACCATAGTGTGAAGGAAGTAGCTGAATCTGCAGGTGTATGGAAGCGAACGGTCTACCTACGGGTCTACCAGCAGTGGGAAAATCCCAGTCTACAGGGAATTCTCTTCGGAATGGTGCCAGGGAAGGCATCCACCAAATCTGGACCAACTGACCAATTCTTAGATTCTTAGAACATTGATGTGGCTACATCCAGATACTCTGTCCAGTCCATGGTGAATCCAATCCCTGCTATGGTGGTGGTGGAGTTGTTACAGGCCATTAGTTATGTTCCAGTCTCAGGAGACTCAATCAATGTGAGTCAGTCAGGCAAGGTGGTGGTAGGTGTGGTAGCCCTATAGGCCAATATATGTTTATGATTGACCTCATGCACATGATGGTGCAGTTTAAGAGTGCTCCCTCAGTTTGGTACTCCAGAATGATCTTTGAAGGATCTGCCAAAGGTTACTATCGTTGATATACAGACACCTTTGATACACTGAGGTGTAAACAGGAGAAGGTGTAGCTACATTTAGGTGGAGGAGTCCTAGTTGGCGTCCATTCCCTGCCGATGCCACAACCATAACTGATCTTGCGCTCTTTGTTGGTGGGACTAAAGCGGGACTCGTCACTGAAGATGACCCGCTGTCATTCTGAGTCACTCTATGCCAGTCTGGCATAACACTATTCCAGTCTTTGGTGACGGTGACGTGGCGTTAAGGACAGTCGTGGTAACGGTCTGCATGTATGTAGTCCTGCGTGGTGCAGCCATCACTGATTCCTTCTGGGTGCAGCTATTTGTGCAACTCTTCTTTTGGCAACGAGTGTAGTTGAGTACTTTCACTCAAGTGGAGATCTAAAGGGAGGAGCTGGAGGAATATTCCACCATGGGAATCTCTACTTTAACTCAACTACATGCTTTGTGTACTGCATCCACCACTCGAGGGCGTAGAATGACCCAAATCCTGAACATTAGCAAGGAACTCTGTGCGGAGGGCCATAAATAGAGTTTACCAATGATGGTAAAAGGAAACCTGATGAGGAAGATGTCAGTGTTATGCAATATATCCACCGGATTAATCATAAACATCAGTCATCATGATCTTTGACAGATCCTGGGAAGATCTCATGGAGAAAGTCAGTTGGGAGACTGCTGGATATTGTTATGTGCTATGCTAATTATATAAGAACTACAACTGTCCTATCTTGGGCAACTAGCCAGTTGAAAATGGGAACACTGATACATAACCTTGACAGATGCCACCTGCAGTCATATCATATCACATAACAGTGTCATATTAGCAGTCACCCTCATGCTAGGTGTTATGAGAGCTGATTCCACATGCTAATTTTAGCTATGCATTCTGGTCCTTATGACATCCGCCATGACTATTACCTGCTGACAGTATACCACCTGACCTAATCGGTCAGGACAGCTTATAACATGCTTATGACATGCCTATTGCATGGTTATGTCATTAGCCACAAGGCAACATTTCTATAAACTTGATAACCCACTGATGCTGAGTGTCAGGTATCGTGCCCAAACGGAACAGGAGAGCCATTACTTGTATCATTTCAGTAGCTGTGGACACTATTGCATAAGCGGTCAGCAAAGACGAGACAGCAGCCCGTGTCTGATAAGGAACTAGCTGCTATTAGAGAGCCCAATCAGCAGATAACACATGGACAAGCTTCACGGAGAGCGTGGCTCTGCCTCCGGGCACACACATCCACACATATACGCGGTCCAAGCATCGCGGTCTCTAAGGACTTCAAGCCCACGCTCTCACAATCACATACAAAGCAACGGCAAAGTGTTAGTCACCATCGACTAATGCAACAAGGCTGTCAGCTCCTCACACCGTATCAAGTATACCCTGGTAACGGTGCTAAATTCTGGAATTCACTATTTGAATATTGTGTAAAGTAGCTTATTAATTTGGAGTCCATTTGGAATTTTTTGGAGTTCCAAAACAGGTGGGCCAGGAACTGCAAAAGGGTGGTACAGGTCTGTAACAGCTAATGGCACAGCTAATCCGGTTCACTGGGACCAGATCAGTAACATCATTGGGTGGAAAAGTCTCCCAGAGAGGCGGAGTCTTCAGAGGTAGAGACGGGGAGGGGTCACCACTCTGTGAAAGATTGAGTTGCAGTTCAAGAAGAACTGGGAGATGATCATCATCTACACTACACACTATCTTTAACAGATCCAGAGGGTCCAGGGAACCTCTGTACACAAGGGAGAACAACCAGGACCAGTACTGGATGGCCATGACCTCTACATCCTCAGATGGCACTACCTTAAAAACAGATCCAACAACTTTGGAGTGGAGTCACTGCATTGGGTCAGGAACACTTCCCAACACAGAGGTCATCAATGTTAAAACTCCACCATGCAGAGAAGAAACCAGATTGAACCAGATCCAGAAACACCGCCGCCGCGTTCTCTGGGCCCGAGCTCATTCGTAGCCAAACAGCTAATTCGGTCTCTTATTGTTTTGGATTGTGTAATATATTGTTAACTGAAAGTATATTATTCTTCCTCTACGTAGAAATTTGATGTCCACTAATGAGTCTAGCAGTTTTCGAGATATCAACCCTATTCCAACTCCAAGTTTCCGCAAAGCGTCGTATTCTTCCAGAATTTTTCCCATTAAGAATGAATGGAAATAGAGTCCCATAGAGTCCTATTCATTTTGGGCCCTACGCCAACCCTACTTTTTTCCTTTAACCTACAACCACCTACAGCCAACTCCATCATCTCACTCAGGGCAGAGCATCCCTCAGTCCCACCATAGCAGCCACAGCCTAGCAGGGAAATGGACTCCTCTGGTTTTATCTGAAGTCGCCGGGCAGATGGATGTTTTAAAACAAGAACAGGCCAATAATTAAAATCAACAGTTTTAAGCCTTAGGTCTTACAGCAGTTCCAATCATGTAAAAAGCAAAACTGGTCAAAATCCCATTCCTATAGTGCAGACCTGGAAAGCACTGAATGCACTAAACCATTTAAATATGATATTCAAAACTAAATTTAAAAGTTCTAAAAATTAAAACATGTTAACGAAGTAGAGGACATACATGGCACGGTATAAAATGTGTTTTTGTCACGTCCTCAAAACTCCAGCTCCCAGAGTGCACAGCCTGGTGACGTCACACCCACACGCTCCGTAACTGCCTTGCGAAGCCTTGCCCATGTTTAACGTAGCAGTCCTGAGCGTTCTCTACTCTGTCTTGATCAATCTGTTTCCGACTTGGTGTGCTCTCTTGACTTCGTCTTTCTAGCCTTTCCCTCTAACTCGTCTACCTGTCTCCGCCGATTTCCCTGTCTCTCGACCCCGCTGCATCTCTCTTTGACTACGTTTCCTGCACTTCCCTTCTAACCTCGTTCACCTCTTTGCCTGATTTTCCTGGTTTTGACCCTTCCCTGCTCTTTCGTTTCAGCCCCGGGCCTGTCCCGTTACTGCTGAACCGTATTGGGCTGTTGGGTGACCGAACTCTCATCTCCAATGGATACCACTTGTCTCTTGGCTCCGCTAGCGCCTGGTTGTTTGGTCAGGACAGTTTTCATGTCAGTAATCCCTTCAAGTTATTTGCATTAGTGATACAGCCATAAAACAATATCAGATTCAGCCCAGCATTTTCAGCATCCACCAACCTGAACATTGCTTCCTTCCAAACTGTTGTGCACTATGTTTCCAGATGTTCCATCATCACAGCTGCTGAGGGAAACAAGATGCAACACAAATCAGTGACAGGGAAAAGCCATGTTCGCCTTACAGCATGAACAAATGGGCAGTATGGGTCTTGAAATGCGTCCGAGTGGCCACCTCATTCAGGAGCTGAAACTCCATCAGCCCAATCCACCGCTCAGATCTCCGTGACTCAGTTTGAGCTTCTTATGACCAAGCAGAGGACAATTTACTCAGTTCTGTTTGCTGATCTACTAGCATGGTTGTTGCTATACCAATGACTCAACCGTGATTGGTCAGTAAGGTCATGTGACCTAAACCTACAATCTAAACCCTGCTGTAATTTCCAGATGGATTGTATTGGCTGTACAAGACGTCGTCAGTCTTCCAAGCGTTCCCATACAGAGAAACCTCCATAGGCAGGGCGGGTGATGATGGCCCCGAGGGGGCGCTCAAGAGCTATGGTGGTGTTGTATTCTTGGAGCAGGACTGAGGCTTACCTTGCTGATATGGAGCCTGAAGCATGGTGATTATAATACACGGTTGTTATTCATTTCAACCCAGACGGAGCAACACCTCAGCGATGCTATGGTCAGAAACTGACCGGTGATGAAAGGATAGTGGATCGATGACCCAAACGATGCAACACACAGGCTACGGTCTCCTATACGGTGGGTCTGTATGCCAAGTGGAGCTTACGAAGGGGCTAGTGAGTGGAAGCTTGATGGAGAAAGCCGCGGTGCTATACGCTCTGGGTTAGCCTTTCCCTTCTTATTAATTCTAGCGCTTGTGTCTGAGAGCTCATATGCCGAATGTGAATTTCCCAGCTACGCGGTGCTCCGCTAGTTCAAGGTGAAAGCCGTTCAGGGCTCTGACGGTATATAAGTAGAAATCACAGCATGACACAATGAGCAATGCCATTCCCCTGCCACGGGGTTACACAAGCTCCTGTGGCACAAGCGACCGCCGTGATCCCTCTGCTTTCCCGAGCACCAGGACATCAGACAGGACTTTAACTCTCTCAGACTTCAAAGAGCGAGAGACTGAAAGCAGGCCTGGTCTTATCGCTCTATCTCTCTGCCTTCTCTTTCTTTTTTTTTCTCACTCTCGGAATCTTGGTCTCCGTTCTGAAGCCGTTCTCGCGCCCTTTCTTCACCCACTCTCTCTCTCTTTCTCTGGTTCAATCTCTCGGGTGTCTGTCTCTCTCAGGTGAGAGGAGGATTAGTTTTGTTCCTTCAGGATTAGCACTTCTCCAGCTGAAGGAATCGAGAGTGGAGTGAAAGTGAAAGGTTTATTAACAACTTGCAAGACTTTCCGCTCGGTAGGCTGGATGGCGGAGCATCTTCTGGTTAAATTGCTCACTGGTTGCCATTGCAGCAGTGGTTCAGGGCACTGTATGATGTTATTACTGTGTTATTACTGTGTTAATACTGTGTTATTAAGTAGTAATAGCCAATTTAAGTCTCTTTGGAAACCATATAATTTGCTCTTACATTAATGGTATCCAGCAGACGCTCTTATCCTGACTGAGTTACAACCGTGTTAAGTAAATGTTTATTAGGTTGGTATGGTGACAAGAAGGTCTAAAACTCACCTTGAGCTCAAACGCTGCCCAACCACGGGCCAAGGCTACTACATAGAAAGAAGAATACATATAGAGAGTTACATACAGCATAAGAGCTCTACCTGGCAAACCCACGCTAGCCTTGTGCTCAGTATAAGTGCAAAACAGAGGATTTCAGTGTATATAAATCTATAAATACTGAATAATCAGGCCTATCTGTAATGACACAATGCACATGCACCCTAGAAGGTCCGGCTGGTCTAAACTTGACCCCTTAAAATCTGGTACTAGACTATTATCCAGGGACTACAATGAATGCTATACGAACTGGGTTTTCTAAGGCTTTAAAGCTGACGTAAGTATTTGAAGTAATAGGATTATGGGACATGTTGGCAGTCATGGGCTGAAGGGTTAAGGAACCAGCCTTGTGACCGGAGGGCCACCGGTTTGATTTCCTGAACCGCCAGGACACAACTGTGCCCCGAGGAAGGCATCTAACCCACAACTGCTCCCAAGGCCTCGTAGATAGGACTGCACACCACTCTGGGCAAGTGTGCTCACTGCCCCCTTGTGTGTGAGTGTGTGTTCAGTAGGGTATGAATACGCGGGTGTTGCATTTGACGGATGGGTTAAGTGTGGTAGACAAATTCCTCTTTGGTCCATGGTTCTAATTTAATAAACTCAAAATATTTAATCAGGGGGAATTTCATGAATCTGAATTTTAGGAATGCATTTTGGTGTTGGGAACTTTTGCGAGGTGAGGACGTTAGCTCTTGGGGAAAATTCCATTTCTGAAATTACAGCTTACAGTTTTAATTTTTTAAAATATTCAAATCCATAAATTCAGTTCTCTCTCAAGATATGAATTTAAGTCAAAGATGAAAGTTCACCACCTCACATGTTCAGAACACACCTAAAAACAAGTACTGTTGAAATTTGAATAACGACATTAAATATTTCAAGTCTATACAATGTCACATAAAAATTCTTCATAAAAAAATCATAAAAAATTTATATTATGTCAGATTTTTAAGCTACAATTTTTAGCATTTAGCCGACACTCTTATCCAGAGCAACCTAATCATGCTACAGATAGGCCAATGTAGTGTTAAGAGTCTTGCCCAAGGCCTCTTATTGGTGTAGCACAACATGCGAACCCCATGAAACCCCAGACCGGGTTTCAAACTCCCACATGTAGCTCACTGGTGGGTGATGGTGTTATCCTCTGAGCCACACCACCCTTCATATGGGAGTCCTGGGATTTTAAGAGACTTTTTTACTAAGGCCTTTTTCCTCAATGGAAAGGTACAAGGACAACTAACCACGAAGTCTTGAGACAAGGCAGGATGGGTGGAGTTAACAGAACTTCATCAAAGTATAACTGCACTAGATTAGGGCTACAATTATGTTTCTTAACTAGAGGTTTGGAAGACGTACCCATAAGGGTGCCAGCCCAGTGCCAGAGCATGTAGCGCTAATTAACTCGTTGCTCATTATACTTTATTGGGTGGAAGCATTCAAGGTCATGGAGCAGTCATGGCTGAGTTTTGTGCTGTAGGTTAAAAAAAAAAAAAAATTACAGTCAAAGCCATTTTATAGAGCCAACTGAGGTCTTTGTCCACATTTTAAACACAACCAGGACTCAGATCCCAGAGCTTCACCCTAGACGCATGGCACGGATGCTCAACCCCTTCAAACCCCAAAAGGAAACCATCTATCCATACAGGAAGTCTCGGCAGTTGATGGAACAGATGATACGTGTGTTGATGTCTGGCGACGTGTTGGTATTAGATCTATATGATACAGTCTTTACCCAAATTACCATGAGGCAGTGACAGAAGAGAGACAGCAGCACAAACAGCCAGCTCAGCTAAAGCACGAGGGAGAATCGTACTCGCGTCTACGAGATCAGCTTGTGAATGAAAAATGAACCCTCACTTTATAACTAGCGTTTAAGTGGCTTTGCTGAGCTAAGCTAAACTCATTATAGCAACCTGCCACAGGCTCACTGTCTGCAACAACACATATGTAGCGACTCGGAGTAAATACGCTCATTAACTTCCCAGAAAATGCAACCATGCATACCAGAAGTATTTACGCCACCGTGTTGTAGATGAGGAGGCCAGGTCATGCAACGCAATGCCAGTCTAGACTATTAAGCTGGAACTGCCCAGGTGAACTCAAAACGTTCAATATCTCTTGAACTACACTTATCATCTAAAGAACAGCTGCACCCAGAAGGAGGTGTAGGATGGCGGGGGTGTTGGGAGGGAAGATAAAGGTTAACGGGAACAATGAATGATGATACGGTTAGACTGATATGGACCATATTTATGGAGCTACTCAACTCCAAATATGACTTTGATTGAAAGAAGATATCTTATATATATATATATATATAAAATAGACAGATACATAGATAGATAGATCTAAATATATAAATATAAATATATCTTACTTCGCAAGGAGGCAAGAAATATATACAGGAAAATTCAAATATAACTGTAGACTGTAGGAAAGTAATAAAATAAATGAGCATAAATGTGCAAGGGGCGCAGTTATCAGCAGATAATGACTGAATTAACATAATAAACATGTGCATTTATTGGTATCTAAGTAAAGTGGAGTGTCCAGGAGTTCAGATAAACAGTATAAACAATAGAGTGTCTGAGAGTGTCCAGGAGTTAGGATGTACAGTATATACAGTAAAGTGTCAAGAGTGTCCAGGAGCGCAGATGTACAGTATATACAGTAAGTGTCTGAGAGTGGCCAGGAGTTAAAGATGTACAGTATATACAGTAAAGTGTCTGGGAGTGTCCAGGAGCGCAGATGTACAGTATATACAGTGAAGTGTCTGAGAGTGTCCAGGAGTGCAGATATACAGTATATACAGTAAAGTGTCTGAGAGTGTCCAGGAGTTAACATATACAGTATATACAGTAAAGTGTCTAAGAGGGTCCAGGAGTGCGGATGTACAGTATATACAGTGAAGTGTCTGAGAGTGTCCAGGAGTGCATATATACAGTATATACAGTAAAGTGTCTGAGAGTGTACAGGAGTTCAGATGTACAGTATATACAGTGAAGTGTCTGAGAGTGTCCAGGAGTGCAGATATACAGTATATACAGTAAAGTGTCTGAGAGTGTCCAGGAGTTCAGATGTACAGTATATACAGTGAAGTGTCTGAGAGTGTCCAGGAGTGCAGATATACAGTATATACAGTAAAGTGTCTGAGAGTGTCCAGGAGTTAACATATACAGTATATACAGTAAAGTGTCTAAGAGGGTCCAGGAGTGCGGATGTACAGTATATACAGTGAAGTGTCTGAGAGTGTCCAGGAGTGCATATATACAGTATATACAGTAAAGTGTCTGAGAGTGTACAGGAGTTAGGTTGTACAGTATATACAGTAAAGTGTCTGAGAGTGTCCAGGAGTTCAGATTTACAGTATATACAGTAAAGTGTCTGAGAGTGTCCAGGAGATAGAATGTACAGTATATATACAGTAGAGTGTCCAGAATGTCCAGGAGTGCAGATATACAGGATATACACTAAGTGTCTGAGAAAGTCCAGGAGTTCAGATATACAGTATATACTGTAAAGAACCGGATCTTTTACATAGTCTGTATCATCTGCATCATGATGCTAATAATGCTAATATTGCAGAAGTCTGTCTCTCAGTATGGTGTCTGGCTGTGTTTGCTAACCCAACATGTCAGACATCTCGGCATGGAGCTGTAGAGGTTCCTAATGGTGTCCTGTGGAGATATATATATGTATATATATATGCATATACATATATATATATATATATATATATATGTATATGCATGTCAACCTAGTAAAACTATACTGAGTACATTTCTGGTACATTCAAATGTATTTCATTTTTACCTGGGTTATTAATTCATTTTATATACAGATGAGCTTTATTTGTGGCATGTCATGTGACATGTAGCCAGTGGAACCAGAGTTCTTCCTAAGCACTATTAATCATCACGAAATTCTCACACAGTGTAAACAGTCGTTATGTGTGAATGTAAAAATCAACAGAACATTGAAATACATGTATTTTATTGGACAGCGATGATGGACAATGTTCTGTACAGCCTCAAAGGAGTGCCTGCCCAGTAAAAGGGGCATAACTTGAAAACTGAAAAGGAATAAATTCATCAAATAACTTTGGGCAGTTTTGGAATTCATTTTCAATACAGAAGTGGCGTAATAAAAAATGTTCTTGGACCCCTTTGGTTTTATAGGTCACTTCACGAATGAAGTGTGGTTAAATCAGAAATGTTATTTTATCTTGGATGGAAAAAACGAAGGGTGGAAGGTGGAGGTGCCTCTATGTGGGTGTTAAGGTGTTAAAAGTTGCATAGCAGTAAATTCCAAATTTTGTATTTTTGTCATTTCCCAAATTTCTTGGCTTTCTTCTTTTTTCAATTCTATACATATGAATTAAGCAAATGTCCTTGGCCTATGAACGGGCTACTCTTAGAGCAGCTAGCATCAGGGACTTAGCATCATTAATAGACTCTTAGCTTCCAGCTCAACCTAGAACTGTATGTTTTCTCTTCCTTCCATCAGTGCTGATTTTCGATCCTGTTCTTTTACCCTCTTTGTTCTGTCTTTCCTTTTCTCACTCGCCACACATGCCTGGTCTCCTCACTCCACTATCGAACGAAGCCTCTGAGGTCAGGACTTCTATATCTTGAAACAGAATGTAGTGAAGCTGGAGGACTCTTAAGTGTGGAAAACAGATTTTAACCTAATACTGGAGGTTCAAGTGTCCTTCCGCTGACCACTCCTTCTGGTCTTAACCCGAGGTTGCTCAAGGGAGGCTGTAGTGTGACACTTCAAGAGCAAGAAATGATCAACGGAATGTGGTCAGTAGCATGGCTTTGCTTTTATGGCTCGGTTAGCCATAGCAAATGACCTAAGGCTAGCATCACAACTAGCATATATTAGACACAAAGAGCTAATGGTCCGAGTGATATTGATAATACACTAAGCCAGTGCTTTCCATAGTGTGTAGAGATATTATGGCTAATCAATAGCTAGCATCGCAATGTATTAGCCCTGCAAATAGGAAGCTAACATCATAGGTAAACCATGTCAGTCAGTCTCCTGTAGTATTAGGACTTATGTATTCGAGGGCAAAGGGACATATTGGCTACTGTTTAGATAAAAATAAACAAAGTAGGGTTAACGTTTTTGCTAGCCAACACAAATCTTATGCATTGCTATTAATGTATTCCTGTACATGGTAGCATTATTGCTAATCCAGTGGTAGCAATAGTATACGATAGTAATTTGAATACTAGAGCCTTCAATTCAATTACACTATTGCTATTTGGATTAGCGCTAATCTTCCCGTTTAGGATCTGCCTACTTGAGTGAATGCAGCTATGAGTTAGCAGAAATATGCCTTTGTACTACCATACTAAAGTTCTAATACTACTGAAAACTTATTGACGTGATATGGCTACACTGTTAGCTTCCAATTTGTAGGTACGCCAATACAATGCAATGCCAGATATGGACATTATCGCTAATCCAGTGGTATCAAATAGCACTAGGGCTGTACCCGACTCAGAATTTTCGGATTTGCCCATCCTGGTCGACGATTTGACTATTCGTTCGTGTTTTTTTTCTCCATGTACATTATCTAGTAATCAATTTGCATATGTTTCAGATCGGATGTCCTCCTCATTTAGACAGTTAGCAGAATCACAGGGACATATTTCTGAACTAAAAGAGACGTGGCGTATGATGAACAATTAGAATCGGAGTCTGATTGAATTACAGGATATAGCGCCGGGCAGCAGCGCGTATTTATGCTAAACGTTAGCGCTTATAGCTTATAGTCTTTTTAATTTCACTTCTAACAGCTTCTTTCATCTCTCATAAATAACAAACTCCTAATTAAAACCAAATTACTCAATATTTAAATTATTTATAGGGTATTATTACCCGCGCTGAAATAATTATCGTTTATCGGGAGGCGTATTAAGTGACTGTACTTATAAGCTTTAATAAAGATAATCTCACTGTAGACAAATAAATATAAATATCTGTAATTTAGGTTCTAAAATAATGGAATTATAATAAAACGTATGTCTTCGGTCCGTTTTTTCTTCACCGCAAACAGCCGTTATGTCTAAAACGACTTAAGTGACAGTTTGAAGCAGTGTTGGACGTCTGAATAAGTGACGAGCAGAATTCGGTTTCATTTGTTCAGGTTCTCTCCTTCGAAAGCTCCTCCAGACTTTCTCTGAGACATCGTTCCCCCCATGTTTCTCAGCTTCACAGCTTCAGCTTCCTTCAAGGGTGAACCACCAGCGCACGTCGTCACGTGGATTGAATTTTTTGGCAAGCATGCGCCACAGCCCAACTAGATCTAGAACTGTCTTTTTACATTCTTAATGTTCTTGTGTATTTTAGTAAGCTGTAGTCTGTTTTACGAAGAAAAAAAAAGTTCACGTTTGTCGACTTGAAGGGTCTCCGACTGACGATTCGAATCGTCGACTTCAAGAGGGCAGCCCTAAATAGCACTATGAGTGGTAACAACGAAAACTAAGGCTTCAATTTGGGCTATAACCTGCAAAAAGAGTTTTACACTAAAAACGCTAATTTCTGTTAGCACCCCTATGGGATTCTGGTAGTATGCTAGCTGTTAGCTACCAGTCATTTACATGAACATGTTTAGTCCAGTCTAGATTAAAAGCTTATGAAAGATATTCAGTGTCTGATTTACTGGTGACTACTTTGGAGGCAGGTCTAGAGGTACTGGCATTCTAACATCACAGTGGTACTTACCAGTCAGTGATGTATCTAGGACTTCCAGAAAGTCTAGACCAGCACATTGGGTGACTGTTGCTTTTGGCACATTGAATCTCATAGAATCCCCCAAAACTTCAGAGCACCTCAGTGCTATAGTGTTACTTATGAAAGTGATGGGAGCTGGTCATGTCCTCCTGGATCGTGGGGGTTGTTATTGGCCATTCCAGTTCTCACTAGACGGAAGGCAAGGAAACATCCTGGACAGGCAGCCAGTCCATCACATGGCAGACACAGACATACACATTCCCACCAGGGGGCGCAATTTAGCATCTGACTCACCTGAGTCACTCACTTTGAACTGTGGGGAGGAGCCTGCCACAGGAACGCCACCCTGACACAAGAAGCACATCCAAACTCCACACAGAAAGGACCCTGGGAATTGAAACCAGACCCTTCTCGCTGGCACCAGCAAAGTAACAGAGCTACCTCCTGTGCCACCCCTCTGCCTCACCCCACCCCCCGTCCCCCAGTAAACTGGGTAGGCCAGTGACGGCTGGAACCCTGAGGAACCATCAGCATTATCAAGATGGTACAGTTTCTACATTTAACCTCATGAATAACGGTAAAAGACGTCCGCATCCAGACCTCATAAGTAGCATTAGTAGCATTAGTAGCATTAGCCCCTCTCCAAAAGCCTCCCAAGCCCCGAGGCTCCCTCGCTGCTCCGATCCATGGCTCCATTCATAATGTCCTACCACTGCTAATGTGGCTCAAGCATGGCCTTAACGCTGTGCACCACTGTGGCTGGCAGGCACATATGAGGTCCAGCTGAGGCACTGAATCCTTCGTTGGGTTGCCATCGCCACTGTAACCCAGTACACAGGGACGTTATCGTTAATCCACGGATGGGCTCACAACGAACCAGCGCTGCTAAAGCAAATCAAGCGTGGCCGAACGGCATAAACCACCGTGACAAGTAGGCAGATTTAAGATGCCTCCGCCAGCTCAAGCATTGTACGGAAGCCGCTCGCACATACACACACGCACTTCCATATGCTTAATGGGCCAGAAGAGGAAAGCGGCTTGCAGTGCGGCGGCATATCTAAGCGCTCTTAAAAGAAGCACTCGCTTGCATCCACTGATTTCAGCATATTGCTGGACGGTGCCTTATTTTTTTCCGCTGTGTGGCCAGAAACACAGATGCCTCTTGCAGAACGATTAATTCTAATCCTGGGTGTGTGTGCTCGCTCGCGCAGCCCTGCATGTGCGCCGCTGTGTCGGTAATAGGGTTGTCACGATACCAGAATTTTGACTTCGATACCGATACCGACTGTAGTATCATGATTCCAAAACGATACTTGGAAGAAAAAAGCACAACAATAAAAATGTCTGAACATATAATGTTTATCTTTGATTGAACTGGATCGAACACTGAACAATCTGATTGCAAAAGTTTTTATTCTAAAATTAAACATTTTAACCAAAATCAAGTTACGTTATTATAACGTTAACTATAATATAATGAACTAAATACTTCTTGAAACTAGAACCTCTTCTTTGTTCGGAAACTACACAGTGGGAAGTTTCTTCGCCTGTTTAAGGTTCCAGGAAAAGCAGTGTGTCAACATGGCCTTCTGGGAACCTTGTTCTCCTTGGACTGCAGATGAATCCAGAAGTACTGAATACTCTTTCGGATGCACAGGAAGAGGCGGGGATGCACAGATATGTTTTTAGCAAAATGAGAGAGGACGTCTTTTTTTTTTAGCCGCCGCCATGCTACGCACGCTGCTGCTGTCTCGCTGCTGGCTTTCTCTCTCTCTCTCTCTCTGTCTCTCTCTCTCTCTCTCTCTGCGGTCACATGCATTCTCTCTCTCTCTCTCGTTCGCGACATCGAATGTTCGGTGCATCGTGCAACTCTAGTCGGTAATGCATTTCCATCCAGGTTTTTAAGGCACGTTCTCCGTAGCGATCAAGCAGCCTAAGGGCCCTCCGGCCTCTGAACGCAGCCCTTGTTATATTTAAGCATAAAAATGATGAAAACCTCCACGGAGGCGTTTAGCACTTCGGTATAAGGACGCCATGAAGACAGAGATCAATCATCCAATCTTTCGTTATTGTGGTAGATGAAATCTCCCCACGGCTGCTTTTCATTCCACACAATTCCACTTCTGCATGACTTCCCGGCACGCGAGCGCTACCCACGGTCAGTTCAGGCACTCAATAGAAAGCCGTTGTTGAAACGGAGTACCGTGTGGGGGCTTTGTGACGAGCGCTGCAAGCAGAGCAGGCCGTATGAAAGGGCAGGTTCTGTATGAAGGAGGGGGCTGACGGTTGGTGCTGGAGTCGGATGCTTCGCTGCTTTGCTGCTGTGCTAAAAAGCCAAAGCTCTGGGTTGGCATGTCAGTGCAGACCGGATGCTGTGCTAACAGCTAACTGGGTGTTGCTATCAGTGGCGTAGACCTGCAAAGGGGAAGCAGAGCTCCATTCAGATCAGTGTTCATTTTCGCTCACTGAAAAGTGTCCTTCCGGAAAAGCCTACCGGATATAAAATGAGTCTTCTTGTGTGGTTAAGGTGGTAGTAACTTCAGCCTCCTGCAGATGGCGCTATAATGGGGATACTATAAATAAGGACGGGATCCATAGATTGGGAAAAGGTGGTAGAGTGGTACAGTTCCATGTGTGGAAAACGCTCCAGAGCAGAGGTTAACGATTGGCTAAAAGGAGTGACTGAGCATGTAGGCGTGGCCAAAGACCATAGTGTGGAGGAAGTAGCTGAATCTGCAGGTGTATGGAAGCGTACAGGTCCACCAGCAGTGGGAAAATCCCAGTCTACAGGAAACTCAGCCTACAGGCCAGTTTAGGTTTCTGCATTGCCGTAAGCATGACGTCAGTACCATGTAGCCATGTACCCCATGTTGTACCCTAAGCTATAGCCTGTCACGCACATCTCCAGACATCATGGTGACATAGACCACAACAGTTGCGTTTGGTTCATCATGGTTCCGTCTTCAATTTTCCACCTACACTGCCATTTTTAAATTCTTTCATGATTAAATAATAAACCATAATGTTAAAATTAGACGACAAAGTGTTGCTAGGTGAAAACTGCCTCGCCATCTGCCACCCAGTCCCACTTCATGCCTCTACATGAACCCTATGCCATGCCCAATGCTGCAGCCTGGCAGGCACCTCCCTCTCACCTTCCCAGACCTCACAAACAACTGCAACTAGTCCACCTGGTAGCATCATCATTCCATCTTCGCATTCCCACCTTTGCTACCACTCGAACCAAAGAGTAGTAGGTTCTTTGGCGCAAACCGTGACGACGTGGCATGTTAGTTGCTGAGGAAGCAGAAGGCGACAATGGTGACACCCAGTGGTCTGAGGAACCTCGTCTATATCTCCCTCTAGGCGTATAGGTGTGGCAAGGTCTTTGCTACTATGTGTACCATGTACCCCAAGTCATACCCTAAGCTATAGCCTGTCACGCACATCTCCAGACATCATGGTGACATAGACCACAACAACTGTGGTTGGTCCGCTTTGTAGCATCATTGTTCCGTCTTCAAATTTTTCACCTTCACTGCCATTTTTTAATTCTTTCATGATTAAATAATAAACCATAATGTTAAAATTAGACCGCAGAGTGTTGCTAGGTGCCAACTGCCTCGCCATCTGCCACCCAGTCCCAGAAAGGGTTCAGTGCACATTCCCTGAAGGCCACTTCATGCCTCTACATGAACCCTATGCCATGCCCAATGCTGCAGCCTGGCAGGCACCTCCCTCACACCTTCCCAGACCTCACAAACGACTGCGACTAGTCCGCCTGGTAGCATCATCATTCCATCTTCGCATTCCCACCTTTGCTACCATTCGAACCAAAGAGTAGTAGGTTCTTCAGCGCAAACCGTGACGACGTCTGTGCGCATGTTAGTAGCTGAGGAAGCAGAAGGCGACAATGGCGACACCCAGTGGTCTGAGGAACCTCGTCTATATCGTCGCTATCCAAAGAAAAACATGTATCTCCATTTTTGTTGATTTTTACTTTTATGCCTCATTTGATCACATGAGCTATTGCATACACTGTGTGGAAAGTTCACAAAGAATGGACCAACAGAAATGGCCCAAAGCTGTTTTGAAAGACGTCTGGTTCCATTGACTCCCATTCAAATGAAATTAGGTTTTTGGCCTCTCCTGTAAAGTTGCTATTTTGGAGATACCTGTTTTTCTTCGGACAGCGACGATATCTTCCTCTAGGCGTACAGGTGTGGCAAGGTCTTTGCTACTATGTGTATGTATGTGAGCACGTTTGCAACCTCGGTGTGAACAATGTCCTTCGGTGATCAACAAGCCAGTGCTCGCTATTCCCATGCTGGCATGCTCTGTCGGTGTATGGCATGGGGCGTGGCTGTTCACCCTGCTGGACAAGGGTGCTCACGTTTCTCTGGAAGAGAGATTCTAAATATAGCTTCCTGTCACACAACTCGTTGCCGCCGCTATCAAAAAGTCGCCACATTTGCTGGAAAATTGCCTAGTTGGCAACTCTGATTCACACCAACCGCCATTCTCTCAATCTGTCTCTCTCTCTCTCCCTCTTTAGTTATTACCATTTGGATTTCAGGGCCCCCTTTTTTTTTTTCTTCTCAAATCACTCAGTGCTGTTGGCCAAAAAGCCCTCGATA
This sequence comes from Prochilodus magdalenae, assembly GCA_024036415.1. Taxonomy (NCBI): domain Eukaryota; kingdom Metazoa; phylum Chordata; class Actinopteri; order Characiformes; family Prochilodontidae; genus Prochilodus; species Prochilodus magdalenae. Next base: position 59,510 of record JAMWET010006283.1, read on the forward strand.
AATCCTTTCACCCTGCTAAAATCTACACTTTAATAACTCCCCATCCCTCCAGCGGGGGGCTCAAGCGGCAGGGGCGTATTCGGCACGCTGCCCAAATGGACAGCTATTACGGCGTGAAATGCCATATCTCTGCTAGATAAGGGAATTAATGACACGGCCTGCCTTTATCTCACCTCATCTCTTCTACCCCGGTTTGTCTTCATTGAGGAGCCGAGAGCGCTTTGGGTGGGGGGGGGTGATATTTAAGGTCTTTCAGGACCCTCGGTGTGGTCCGTCTGCACACGTAGATGCGCACACACGCACTCCAATATGAAACTGTCACCTTCGATCAACACGATATGAATCCATTTCGGTGTCTTCTTTCAAAGAGGGCCTCTTTCTTTTGTCCCCTCCCTCCTCTCCTCCTTCAAATCCTCCAGCCTCCGCCTAAGTCCTCGTGATGGAGGAGCGACGCTCAGTGAAAGGCAGCTCCTTTCAAAAGTAACCTGATTATGCTCCAGAATTATTACTCGTCGGAGAAGACAATACGGGCGCCGAGGCTTTGATGTCGTTCTTGTTAAATGCTCGGCCAGGATGAAAGGAAGATGGGAAAAGGGAAATAGACGGAAAAAGTAAACCCTCCTCGGTGCCCCCCAGCGCTCCCTTGTTTGCCTATTCAGGAGCGGGCCGCCATTACCGGGCCGAGCAGGCCACTGTTTATTTCCATATTTATGGTGATGAAGCTGAAAAGAAGAGGAATATTGAAGTTGAGGAAAAAAGTCGCCTCCTCCTTTCTTCCCCCTCTCCCGATGATCTTTCCAATAAGGGAGCGTGTTTATGGGCCGGAAAGCACGGACAGTTGAAAATTAAACACCTCTCTCTCCGCCTCTGTGAAGAAGTGGCAGATTTTCCTTCCAGCAGGAGGGACGGAGATCCTAGGCCAGATGTAGATTTCAATCTGTATGCTAATAGAAAGGCGCTGGGAAATTTTCCTCCACGTTGAACGCCTTGGCTGGACGACTGACACGAACGTCCTCTACAGGGGGGATCATCTCTCAGCCTGCCGAGTTCTGACTTCTGTTTCCCCGAGCAAAAAACTGCCTCGCAATCTGCCACCTCGGAAATTGTCTGAGGCACATTCCTTAAAGGCCACTTTATGCCTCTGCATCCACGTAAGCATGACGGAGGTACCGTGTAGCCGTGTATCCTACGACATATCCTGCACTCTAGCCTGGCGCACCTCCATCCCACCTCCCCAAATATGTAACTAGAGTGAAAATTAAAGTACAAGATGGGTGTTTCTAATAAAGTGGCCAGTTAGTGGAAGCACAAGGGAGGTGTTTCTAATAAAGTGGCCAGTTAGTGGAAGCACAATGGAGGTGTTTCTAATAAAGTGGCCAGTTAGTGGAAGCACAAGGTGGGTGTTTCTAATAAAGTGGCCAGTTAGTGGAAGCACAAGGGAGGTGTTTCTAATAAAGTGGCCAGTTAGTGGAAGCACAAGGGAGGTGTTTCTAATAAAGTGGCCAGTTAGTGGAAACACAAGGTGGGTGTTTCTAATAAAGTGGCCAGTTAGTGGAAGCACAAGGGAGGTGTTTCTAATAAAGTGGCCAGTTAGTGGAAGCACAATGGAGGTGTTTCTAATAAAGTGGCCAGTTAGTGGAAGCACAAGGTGGGTGTTTCTAATAAAGTGGCCAGTTAGTGGAAGTCCAGGGTGGGTGTTTCTAATAAAGTGGCCAGTTAGTGGAAGTCCAGGGTGGGTGTTTCTAATAAAGTGGCCAGTTAGTGGAAGCACAAGGTGGGTGTTTCTAATAAAGTGGCCAGTTAGTGGAAGCACAAGGTGGGTGTTTCTAATAAAGTGGCCAGTTAGTGGAAACACAAGGTGGGTGTTTCTAATAAAGTGGCCAGTTAGTGGAAACACAAGGTGGGTGTTTCTAATAAAGTGGCCAGTTGGTGGAAGTACTAAGTTGGTGTTTCTAATAAAGTGGCCAGTTAGTGGAAGTACAAAGAGGGTGTTTCTAATAAAGTGGCCAGTTAGTGGAAGCACAAGGTTGGTGTTTCTAATAAAGTGGCCAGTTAGTGGATACACAAGGTTGGTGTTTCTAATAAAGTGGCCAGTTAGTGGAAGCACAAGGGAGGTGTTTCTAATAAAGTGGCCAGTTAGTGGAAGCACAAGGAGGGTGTTTCTAATAAAGTGGCCAGTTAGTGGAAGCACAAGGTGGGTGTTTCTAATAAAGTGGCCAGTTAGTGGAAGTACAAGGTTGGTGTTTCTAATAAAGTGGCCAGTTAGTGGAAGCACAAGGGAGGTGTTTCTAATAAAGTGGCCAGTTTGTGGAAGTACAGGGTGGGTGTTTCCAATAAAGTGGCCAGTTAGTGGAAGTACAGGGTGGGTGTTTCTACACCTGGTTCATTGAGAGGAGGTGGAGCAGCTGAGTACAGCAGTCCTCTGAACACGTATGCCATATCCTTTGTTTTCCGTGTGAGGGCTGGACTCGGAGTTCCGGAGCAGAGTTGCGTGGTTGCACTGGATTGCATTTCGCCTGACGGCTAAAATGCGGATTAGCACTTTGATGAAATAAACACGAAGCCGGGTGCTGCGACTTGTTTGTCAGTCTGTGAGCTCGCTAGAAAGCGGCTGCACAAACGAACCCTCGCTTTGTTCTCCTGCTGATCTTCCGCTGAATGCCCCACATGTTGAACTCGGAATGCTGTTGTTCGTTATTCCAGAAAATTCCTTTAAATGCTTCAATTAATATTCCATTTATCTACCTTATAATAAACTACGACAGGGTGATGATCTGTAATCTGTAATCTGTGCAGGTTTACAGAGAAATTACAGAAGATTAATAATCTCTAGTGTTGGGTAGAAATATGTCACGTCCGGGTCTTCCTGACACCACTGATCCCCCGGACTCCATATCCCAGAGTGCTCTACCTGATTACGTCACACCCACATGTCCTCAGTCTACCCATCGCTCCCGCTTCTAGTTCTCCAGAACACTGATTGGATTCAGTCGTACTTCCTGGTTCTAGTCCTTGTCTGGGTAGCTTGTCGTTAGCCTGGTTGGTTTGTTTCCCTCTGGTTCTGTCTGTTTGTCTCTCTGGCTCTCGACCTCCGCCTGTCTCGACCACTCATGACCAAGTATACACCTGGTTTTAGACCACCATCATTTATTAGTATGGTGTAGGGCCTCCTTTTGCGGCCAATACAGCGTCAGTTGGTCTTGGGAATGACATATACTGCGTCCTGCACAGTGGTCAGAGGGAGTTTAAGCCATTCTTCTTGCAGGATAGTGGCCAGGTCACTACGTGATGCTGGTGGAGGTTCGTCCTTCTTGGTGGTATGCTGACATTACCCTGGATACCGTGGCTCCTGATACATCACAAAGACTTGCTGTCTTGGTCACAGATGCTCCAGCAAGACGTGCACCAACAGTTTGTCCTCTTTTGAACTCTGGTATGTCCCATAATGCTGTGTGCATTGCAGTATTTTGAGCAGAACTGTGCTCTTACCTGCTAACTGAACCTTCACACTCTGCTCTTACTGGTGCAATGTGCAGTTAATGAAGATTGGCCACCAGGCTGGTCCAGTTTAGCCATGAGACCGCCCACACTAAAACGACAGGTGTTTCAGTTTCATTGTCCAACCCCTGTAACTCCTCTACATTGCTCGTCCTCTGTTGTTGGGTAAAGCTTCCAGGCTGTTCAGTAAAGCTCCTTTGACTTTAAGCCCTGCTAGCGTCGCCCAGTTCCTTGCACCTGACAAAATACAATAAAATACAATAAGTATACAAAAGTATATGGAACTATACAAATTCACACTGTAAAACTGTAAATATTAATATAAATATGAACTATAATATAATATTAATCTATAACATTTGTTTTGAGTACATTGGTCTATAATATATAGATGTATAATGTTAACTTCTATAGTTATAGTATATAGTTAACTTCATTTTGAATAGAAATTTCATTGTAATCTTTTTTGCATGTAAAATTTATTCATATTTAATGTTAATTTCAACACTATCCTGGTTCATTTTGATTTAAAAAAAAACTTTTATTGAGTAACTTTTATTTAGATAGTATCGTATCCTTATTTTTATATCAATTTTATTGTGTGTTAATTCCATATATTAGTATTATTAGAACTTTACTCTAGACATTAGTTTAATTATTTTTTATGAAACTATTTTTTGTTTGTATTCAAATTTTTTTGAAGGTAGTGTTTATTTGCCCATAACTTTATTTTGGAAATTAATTTTACTTTTTAGAACTTCACCTTGAATATTAATGTAGTTGAAACTAAGTTTTAAGTTTGAATTTTAGTATTTTTTATGCTGGATTTTAATTTAGTGTAGCTTTGCTCTGTGAATTATTTTTAGAAATCATAAAGGATGTTAATTTTATTGTAAATTTAATGTAACTTTGTTCTGCACTTTAATTTTATTAAAACTTCATGCAAAATTTATTTTATTGATTTTATGTGTTAATTTTATTCAAACTCCAATGTGGATATTACAGTTATTAGTTCTTAATTCTGTGTATTTATTAATTATAACGTACACTATATTGATAACTTTTATTATTATTATTATTATTATTTATTTATTCATTTATTTTTATTATTATTTGTTGTTGTGATTTTATTACACATTAATTTGATTAACTCTTTATTCTGTGCTTTATATGTATTGGACTTTATACTTGATGACCATTAATCAGATTAATCAGATCCTGTGACTACATCACTTTCTTACAGCATCCCGTTACCTGAGTGAAGCTTGTAGTATAGTAGCATCTCATTCATTCATTCATTCATTCATTCATTCATTCATCTTCTGAGCTGCTTATCCTTTTGGGTATTGGGCGGTGCTGGAGCCTGTCCCACCGCTCATTGGACAGAAGCCAGTCCATCACAGTGCAGATACACATGCACTCACACCTGGGAGGTGCAGTTTAGCGTCTCGAGGTCACCTGACCGCGTGTCCCAAACAGGAGCACCCGGAAAGGGGGTCCACACACTCTCCACGCAGAAGGACCCCTGGTTACCTGAGCGGGGAGCCCAGGCTCATGTTGTATGTTTATCTGTACCAGGCTGTGTGTGTCTAAACACTGGAGGTGATGTGGATGGTGGGTGTGTTGGTTTGGTCGGATTTGATGGAGAGCGTACCTGAGGGAGGGAGCGGAGGGGCTAATTTGGTATCCTGTGGGAGTGTGTGTGTGATTTAGAGAGCAACGAGAGACACACATCTCCACACTCCACACTGTGTGTGTGTGTGTGTGTGTATGTGTGTGTGTGTGTGTGTGCGCGTGTGTATGTTCTCTGGAGATTTGTACCTTGATTACCCCACATTCCCCAGCACGCGCCCGCACACACACACACACACACTCCACACACACACACACTCACACAGAGTCATCAGGAAACAAGTTCTAATCAGTGGCTGTGTATATGTGTGTATCTGTGTTAGCATGTGGGTGTGTGTGTATGTGTGTATATGTGTAACTGTGTTAGTGTGTGTGTGTGTGAGTGGAGTGTATGTGTGTGTGCATGTGTGTGTGCATGTGTGTGTGCGTGTGCATGTATGTGTGTGTGTGAGTGGAGTGTGCGTGTGTGTGTGAGTGTGTGTGTAAGTGGAGTGTGAGTGTGTGTGTGTGTGAGTGGAGTGTGTGTGTGTGTGAGAGAGTGGAGTGTGCGTGTGTGTGAGAGAGTGGAGTGTGCGTGTGTGTGTGAGAGTGGAGTGTGCGTGTGTGTGTGAGAGTGGAGTGTGCGTGTGTGTGTGAGTGGAGTGTGTGTGTGTGTGCGTGTGTGTGTGAGTGGAGTGTGTGAGTGTGTGTGTGTGTGTGTGTATCTGTGTGAGTGTGTGTGTGTGTGTGTGTGTGTGTGTGTGTGTGTGTGTGTGTGTGTGTGTGTATCTGTGTGAGTGTGTGTGTGAGTGGAGTGTGTGTGAGTGTGTGTTTTTGTGTGTGCGTGTATAGTGTGTGCGTGTGTGTGTGTGCGTGTGTGTGTATCCGTGGTTCTGTGTTTGTGTGTGTGTGTGTGTGCGCGTTTTTGTGTGTGTGTGTGTGTATCTGTGTGTGTGTGTGTGTGTGTGTGTGTGTGTGTGTGTCTGTCTGTCTGTCTGTCTGTCTGTCTGTGTGTGTGTGTGAGAGTGTGTTTGGTGTGTGCGTCCGTGTGTGCGTGTGTGTGTGTGTATCTGTGTTTGTGTGTGTGCGTGTGTGTGTGTGTGTTTGTGTGTGTGTGTTTTTGTGTGTGTGTGTGTGTGTATCCGTGGTTCTGTGTGTGTGTGTGTGTGTGTGTGTGTGTGTGTGTGTGTGTTTGGTAGCTGACTGGTAGGTGAACGTGAAGATCCGTGCCCAAACAAATCACAGTTAGAGAACACAATTCCCTACAGATTCCAGTTCTCAGTTTCTATGTTGTGCCCAGCAAGGTAGGAGTGTCTAATAGAGTGGACAGTGAGTGGACACAGTGTCTCAACACTCCAGCAGCACTGCTGTGTCTGATCCACTCACACCGGCACCACGTCAGTGTCACTGCAATGTTAAGAAAGATGGTGGTCCTGTGGGGGTCCTGACCATTGAAGAACAGGGTAATGCAGTATACAGAGAAACAGATGGGCTACAGTCTGGACCTGTACACCTACAGAGTGTCCTCTATGGTCAGTGGAGCTGGTAGAGTGGAATCACCCACTGAGCACTTGCGAGCACTGGGTGACAATGAGCTAGTCTGTCTTTTGTCCAGCTCAGGTTGGGACTCAGAACTGGGACCTCATGTGTCTTTTCAGGCCCAACGCTCCACTGAATGATCCTGCCCCCAACCATCTCGTCCCTGTAATGCTCATTAGAGTGTTGTTGGACTCCCGTAGGGTTTGGACCCCTGCAAGGCTGCTGCCAGCATGAGCTTGTGATTAGTTGTGAAGCCGTGCATGCTGACTGTAGGAGCCAGCTACGTTAACCAAACAGTGGACAATTTGGACAGGCACAGGACAGTGCAGTTTAATGAGCACAGAGCATGTCCTCATATTGATGCTTCGCTTTATTGTCACTAGGATAGAACACTGAAGACACGCCCTTAAGATTATATATCATAACATATATACAACATTCATACATGTGCACTGTAAGTCAAAACCCTCTCTGGCCGGATCACTTCCAAAGCCACAGGGTTCCGGACAGCTCCGGAACCTCAACGGACACGCACCGTCCCCCTTTGACCAATTTCCACCAAGTCCAGCCCTCTGGGCAGCGACAAGCACCGAGCAAAACTTCAAAAGCCGGCCACTTTCAAATAAGACGTCCGGAAAGAGGCTGGAGAAAACGGCTTGATTGAAGTTCAAAGGGGCCCAAGCATTTTCCGTCTCCGTTTTGTCGGGTATAAATTGGCCAGCCGTGTGGTCAGCATGTATATCACTGACCCCCGTTCTGACCAACGAACTTGTGGATGGAATGCCAAAATAAGCAGAGATTGTTTCACTTGTGGAATTGTACCAGAATACTCAAATTCGGAATAACAGTAGCAGACAAAGTTGAGTCGATTACGAAATACGAAAGTCGATACGAATGTAGTAACATATGAATATCGTTCTATTAAAAATACTGTCCAGCCACCAAATAACAAACCTCATTGGCTCAAAAGCAACAGATATTACATCTACTGAACTAATTGTAGTTCTACAATTCATTTCTAGTCGTGTTTACATTCAATATTTCCAGTTTAAAATGTAGCCAGTATTTGTAAGAAATTCTAAAAATGTTATTATTGTGAAATGAACCACACAAGTACACGCACCCCTGCATAATTTGAGCTCAGCAGGTGTCTTTTACATTGGGTAAAAAAATATTTGATTAATAGAAATTCTCTAAATTTGATTATAATGAAATTCATTTACACAAATTTACGTAGAACATGAAAGTCACATTCTAGATATCCTTCTTTTTCTTCGTAAAGCAATGACATACTGTACATGCACTGGTTTGTATTGGTACTGAGTTTCATAAGTTCCATGTTTATATTTATAGAATGTCTAAAAAAGAATTCTTGAAGAAATGCATGATATATTTAGTAAGACAAAAAATAGTAGTTTTAGTTTTGTGATAAATTGTTTGTAGGCAACAAGGAAACTGTTATGTAGATCATCGCCGTCCAAAGAAAAGGTATCTCCAAAATGGCAACTTTACAGGAGAGGCCAAAAACCTCTTTTATTTTGAATGGAAGTCAATGGAACCAGACGTTTTTCCAAGCAGTTTCGGGCCATTTCTGTTGGTCCATTCTTTCTGAAATTTCTACACAATGTAATTAGCAGCTCATGTGATCAAATGAGGCATAAAAGTAAAAATCAACAAAAACTGAGCTTGATGTTTTTCTTTGGACTGCAACGATATACTTAGTATACTTGTATTAAGTACTAAAGTACTACATGTGATTATTACTTTTCAAATATATAAATTTAATTTAAATTTATATAAATATATATATATGAAATTAATATATATATATATATATATATATATATATATATATATATATAAATATATATATATGAAATTAATATATATATATATATATATATATAACATTTATATATTTGTATATGTATGTTTTTGAATTTACTACACAAAATAATAATGTGCATTTTAATACGCTATGATATACTTTTTAAAATTTATACCTGGAATTTTAGGAGTTCTGACTATATCTATCAATAAGCCATAATATTTGACCAGGGTTGTATAGTTCATAACACTTACTGACTGTATGTATGGCATAACAGATATGGGATTTATTATATGATGTTCCTTCTGTATTAGCAAGCTAGCATAAGTAACCCTAGCATATAGCGTTTGGTGTAGCTCAGCCGATAAAACTGCTGCTCGGCAGGAAGCCACCACCACTTGTGGGAGACTGGGGTTCAAATCCCGCTCTGGGTGACTATGCTGTGCTACACCAATGAGTCCTTGGGCAAGACTCCTAACCAGCTAAATGCTATAAATGTCAACCCACCGTCACTGCAGAAGCTCTGCCCACCTTCAAGATACATAATCAGAAAGAGGCTTTTTTCTTGTCTCAGTTGAAGGGTTGGGCACACTGGTTGTCTTCCCGCAAAGCGGAATGTCATCAGGACGTTCCGTTGGCATAAGGAAGGGATTGGACGTCTTTCTTCTTCGCTTCCATCTCCATCCTGTTTGAATTATCCCCCTTTCAGCCCCAAGTTTCTGGATTTGTGTCAGTACTATGGAGCTTGCACTTGAGGGGAATTCCTTACTTGGGAATTCCTTTCCGTTTTCAATTTTCACTTTTTTCTTTATTAATTTTCCTGACAGATAATACTAGCTGGGCAAATAATGAAATGAAAACCGTTCCAGGTTTCAGCCCGCCGCCTCTGATTCCCTAAATATTTCATTTTCATTATAGTCTCCATTACAGTCATTTACATTTTAATACAGGAATTAGATTTCTCTAACTAGCAGAGAGACCGCCGCTACCCCAGAGGAGACCACTGGTCCGACGGCTCTTATGTGACTTCCTTCACCATCGTTTCTGTTTCTAGAGCTGAGATGTGGGACAAAACCTTGCATAATGTAGCAGGGAATCTGTATTCCTTCCCAATATCTCACAGAGCTGTTAGTGATGAAGCATTATAGCCTCCAGTTATACAATACAGCTCGGCCGGAGTCTGAGCCAGTTACTTACCCAACGAGGAAACAAGGGGCCACTTTATTAGAAACACCTACCTTCTACTTCCACTAACTGGCCACTTTATTAGAAACACCTACCTTGTGCTTCCACTAACTGGCCACTTTATTAGAAACACCTACCTTGTGATTTCACTAACTGGCCACTTTATTAGAAACACCTACCTTCTACTTCCACTAACTGGCCATTTTATTAGAAACACCCACCTTGTACTTCCACTAACTGGCCACTTTATTAGAAACACTAGCCTTGTTCTTCCACTAACTGGCCACTTTATTAGAAACACCTCCCTTGTACTTCCACAGACTGGCCACTTTATTAGAAACACCTACCTTGTACTTCCACAGACTGGCCACTTTATTAGAAACACCTACCTTGTGCTTCCACTAACTGGCCACTTTATTAGAAACACCTACCTTGTACTTCCACAGACTGGCCACTTTATTAGAAACACCTACCTTGTACTTCCACTAACTGGCCACTTTGTTAGAAACACTAGCCTTGTTCTTCCACTAACTGGCCACTTTATTAGAAACACCTCCCTTGTACTTCCACAGACTGGCCACTTTATTAGAAACCCCTACCCAGTACTTTCACACACAGGACTCCTTGGGGCAGCACAGTTGATCAGTCCCCCTTTACCGTTTCATGACTGGTCAGTTTCTGACCTCAGGGTCGCTACTGACCATTTTCAGCGCAACAGTGACAGTGACTTCCGTTTAGGAGCAGCTACTGCGGAGCTACAGTCTTCTAGGCGGAGCCAGAGGGGAGGGGTTTCTAATGAAATGGCCGGTGAAGACGTTAGCCAAGCAGGTCATAAAAGGCACATTCTGTGTAATGAAGTAACCCGATCGGTGACACAGTGTCCAAACCCAATATATATCCTTCATAGTCCTTGGCAGTCGTACTACACCTCACATACTGCAACACCACCATCTGCACCAAAAAATGACAGCTCAATTATGGTTTATGGTTTTAGGATTTTTCCTTTGGCATCCTTAAAAGATAGGAGATGGCATAAATCATCCTTCTATTAATCTGCATCCAGCTCCTTTTATAGGTTGAGTAATTTCACTGATCATACTCTATGACTTGGTGGGTTATGGAGGTACTGTGCTTCTACAGGCAATATCAGTGACACGCGTTGTGCTGTTTTAGCGTGACCACACAGTGTTAGATTTCGTCACATGGAGCCGCCTTTACTCAACATGAAGGTGAGGTCGTTTCACTGAGCTGTGCAATGGAGAAGAATCTAGTTCCCTGTGCACCACGTTGGCAGTAGTAACATGAGGTGTAACCATGACGGAGAAGAACCCACCAGCTTCATCCACCATCACACACTTATTAGACACACCTACCTTACACTTCCACTAACTGGCCACTTTATTAGAAACACCCACCTTGTACTTCCACTAACTGGCCACTTTATTAGAAACACCCACCTTGTACTTCCACTAACTGGCCACTTTATTAGAAACACCAATTTTGTTTTTTCCACTAACTGGCCACTTTATTGGAAACACTAGCCTTGTACTTCCACTAACTGGCCACTTTATTGGAAACACTAGCCTTGTGCTTCCACTAACTGGCCACTTTATTAGAAACACCAACTTAGTTCTTCCACTAACTGGCCACTTTATTAGAAACACAGACTTTGTTCTTCAATAAAGTGGCCAGTTTATTAGAAACACCAATTTTTTTCTTCCACTAACTGGCCACTTTATTGGAAACACTAGCCTTGTGCTTCCACTAACTGGCCACTTTATTGGAAACACTAGCCTTGTGCTTCCACTAACTGGCCACTTTATTAGAAACACAGACTTTGTTCTTCAATAAACTGGCCACTTTATCAGAAACACCAACCTTGTGCTTCCACTAACTGGCCACTTTATTAGAAACACCTCCCTTGTGCTTCCACTAACTGGCCACTTTATCAGAAACACAGACTTTCTTCTTCCATAAACTGGCTGCTTTATTGAAAACACTACCCTTGTGCTTCCACACACTGGCCACTTTATTAGAAACACCTACATTTCACTTCCAGTCTTTTTCTGCCAGCCTGATGTTTTGTCATTGCTAGGTTGAGAGCGGTCTACCACCCAGCCCTTTCTGAGAGCAAGAGCATCGCCGTGGTCAGAAAGTGACCACTGATGAAAAGGTAGAGGATGGCTAATTGTCTCCAAAGAAATCGTATCGTCAGATGTTCCAGTATTTTCACATCATCAACATTCCATATGTACACATAACCTTCACAGGAGACTTGTGTAGGTTCACTGGGGGCTTAGATGGTATATATACATGTCTATAAGTGTGTTGTAGACATGGAGAGCCCTGGTTCCCATCACCACCACTGTAAAGAACATCAGGAGCCACTTCACACCAAGCCCACTCTGTTTACATCTCATCCCTTACTGAGAACTGCTCTTTAAGGTGGAATCTGAGCTGGGTTGATTAAACAGTGAATTTACCGCTCCGCTTTGTTTCCATGGGGATTGGTTGACTCATGAATTGATTATAGAGACACAGAACACAGAATTCCCGCCACTGCTCCCAGCATAGGAATTCCTAAATATCCTGAACCCCAGTCTAATTAATATTACACCCAGTAACAGACCGGTCTATACATTCCCATGTACTGCAGACCTCCACATGATCTTACATATGTAATAAGCATGTACACATTCCAAGCTAACACGCCCCCCAAGGGGCTTCCTTCTCCACCTGAGCTTAAAAATACATGCAGTACAGGTGGGGCAGTCCCTCGGGAAGCCCACCCTGAGGCCATCCCTCATGTATGTAACTAGCAGTGTTTACTGAAAAGCCTGTATACTCTTTATTACCAGCATAGTACAGGATCAGCCACTCTATTAGAAACACCTACTGTGTACCTCCACTACCTGGCCATTTTATTAGAAACACCCACCTTTTATGTTCGCCAATTGGCCACCAGACAGTGCAAGTACAAGGTAGGTGTTTCTAATAAAGTGGCCAGTTAGTGGAAGTGCAGTGTGGGTGTTTCTAATAAAGTAGCCAGTTAGTGAAAACACAAAGTGAGTGTTTCTAATGAAGTGGCCAATTAGTGGAAGCACAAGGTGGGTGTTTCTAATAAAGTGGCCAATTAGTGGAAGCACAAGGTGGGTGTTTCTAATAAAGTGGCCAGTAAGTGGAAGTAGAAGGTGAGTGTTTCCAATAAAGTGGCCAGTTAGTGGAAGTACAAGGTAGGTGTTTCTAATAAAGTGGCCAGTTAGTGGAAGCACAAGGTGGGTGTTTCTAATAAAGTGGCCAGTTTGTGTTTGCACAAGGTAGGTGTTTCTAATAAAGTGGCCAGTTTGTGTTTGCACAAGGTGGGTGTTTCTAATAAAGTGGCCAGATAGTGGAAGTACAAGGTTGGTGTTTCTAATAAAGTGGCCAGTGTGAGGAAGCACAAAGTTGGTGTTTCTAATAAAGTGGCCAGTTAGTGGAAGCACAAGGTGGGTGTTTCTAATAAAGTGGCCAGTTAGTGGAAGTACAAGGTAGGTGTTTCTAATAAAGTGGCCAGTTAGTGGAAGTACAGGGTGGGTGTTTCTAATAAAGTGGCCAGTTAGTGGAAGCACAATGTGGGTGTTTCTAATAAAGTGGCCAGTTAGTGGAAGCACAAGGTAGGTGTTTCTAATAAAGTGGCCAGTTAGTGGAAGCACAAGAAGGGTGTTTCTAATAAAGTGGCCAGTTAGTGGAAGCACAAGGAGGGTGTTTCTAATAAAGTGGCCAGTTAGTGAAAATACAAAGTGGGTGTTTCTAATAAAGTGGCCAGTTAGTGGAAGTAGAAGGTAGGTTTTTCTAATAAAGTGGCCAGTTAAGGGCGTCCGTGTCTAGTGTTCTCGTCCATACTCGTTTCCTGTAGGGTTGGGCCGATTTGCCGTTCATCTAAAGGGGGCCACTCACTCTCTCCAGATACCATCCGCTGTTCCTCACGTTCATGCACCAGTTAGGGCCTGCTGATGGCAGTCGGAACAGAACCATCATCCAGAAGACGAACACAGGCTGGTAGCCATCTTCTCACCGCCATCACCAGACAAGATTTATACCCAGCGGCATCAAGCGCTCCGAGATAAGAGAGAGAGAGCGAGAGAGTGAGAGGGAGAGATAGAGAGTGAGAGGGAGGGTGAATTATGGGCTGTTCCTCAAGACTGGGATTGGGAATGGCTTCTGATTCGGTTGTAAATCCTCCCGGTGGGTGTAATTCAGTCAGACAGGCAGACGGACGTAGCGGAGACAAGCTTAGTGTTGTAATGACTGAACTCCATCACGACAGCTAGGCGGGAAACGGCGGTTTGTGGAAACCAGCCAATGCCAGACACGGTTAGTACAGTTTTCCAAGCTAACCTCTGGAAATGATTTCCCTGTAGCTCCAGAAACACATAGAAGTCAGTGGGCACTGGCTGGGCACTGGCTGGGCACTGGCTGGGCACTGGCTGGGCACTGCCTAGGTCTTCCATAAAGCATGCTAGTACCAAACTAGGAGTGTTAAGGCTAGCACACACTTCCTCCTGGACTTGTGAAGCTCCAACACAAACTAGCACTAATGGACCATCCAGTCCTATCCAATGCTAACTCCTACTTCCGCTCTGTTAGCCTGTTAGCATCTGTTAGCACAGTGAGTGAGGACCATGCTGAGTAATGATACGAGCTTATGGATACAGATGGCTGTGTCATCCCCAGAGATGGGACTTGTGGCCAATTAGCGAACCCTTCCGTAACATGGTACTAGAGGACATGGATTAAGCCAGATCCTGGAATAAATTGGAGCATCAGTGTGGAATCCCTGTTTGGAATTCTCCAATAGACCAGTCTTAAAGTTGATCTGGATCTGGGAAACAGGCCGGTGCTAATCCAGCGCACTTTATTTCCGAGTTTTATGAGCATGAGTCTGATAGCTGTCGGTTCTGTGCGCCTGGTGGGGAAAGGTTCTGGGGTTGGAACACGGCTCTGGCTCTGTAAATGGGAAATAGACCAAGTCCCAGCATTCAAGCCCATCAGTAACAGGGGGTGCTCATGCACAGGACAGGGGGAGGGGAAGGGGCTACGTGCTGAACTCCACGCAATATCAAGAAGGAGGGATGGATGAGACTACTGCAGCACCATTTAAGGTGGCATGGGAAAGTTCTAACAAGAAACTTAGGGGCCTAAATGTAGCCTAGCTGCAGCACCATTTAAGGTGGAATGGTAAAGTTCTAACAAGAAACTTAGGGGCCTAAATGTAACCTAACTGCAGCGCCATTTAAGGTGGAGTGGGAAAGTTCTAACAAGAAGCTTAGGGGCCTAAATGTAGCCTAACTGCAGCATCATTTAAGGTGGAATGGGAAAGTTCTAACAAGAAACTTAGGGGTCTAAATGTAGCCTAGCTGCAGCACCATTTAAGGTGGAATGGGAAAGTTCTAACAAGAAACTTAGGGGCCTAAATGTAGCCTAGCTGCAGCACCATTTAAGGTGGAATGGGAAAGTTCTAACAAGAAACTTAGGGGCCTAAATGTAGCCTAGCTGCAGCACCATTTAAGGTGGAATGGGAAAGTTCTAACAAAAACTTAGGGGTCTAAATGTAGCCTAGCTGCAGCACCATTTAAGGTGGAATGGGAAAGTTCTAACAAGAAACTTAGGGGCCTAAATGTAGCCTAGCTGCAGCACCATTTAAGGTGGAATGGGAAAGTTCTAACAAAAACTTAGGGGTCTAAATGTAGCCTAGCTGCAGCACCATTTAAGGTGGAATGGGAAAGTTCTAACAAAAACTTAGGGGCCTAAATGTAACCTAGCTGCAGCACCATTTAAGGCGGAATGGAAATGTTCTAAGAAGAAACTTAGCGGTCTAAGTGCAGCCTAGCTGCAGCACCTTTTAAGGTGGAATGGGAAAGTTCTAACAAAAACTTAGGGGCCTAAATGCAACCGAGCTGCAGCACCGTTTAAGGTGGAATGGGAAAGTTCTAACAAGAAACTTAGGGGCCTCAATGTAGCCTAGCTGCAGCACCATTTAAGGTGGAATGGGAAAGTTCTAACAAGAGACTTAGGGGTCTAAATGTTGCCTAACTGCAGCACCATTTAAGGTGGAATGGGAAAGTTCTAACAAGAAACTTAGGGGCCTAAATGTAACGTAGCTGCAGCACTATTTAAGGTGGAATGGGAAAGTTCTAACAAGAAACTTAGGGGCCTCAATGTAGCCTAGCTGCAGCACCATTTAAGGTGGAATGGGACTCGTCACTGAAGATGACCCGCTGCCATTATGAGTCACTCCACTGCAGTCTTTGGTGACGTGGTGTTAAGGACAGTCGTGGTAACGGTCTGTGTGCATGTAGTCCTGCGTGGTGCAGCCGTCTGCTGATGGTGCTACACTAACAGGATGACTCATGGAGGACACCACTGCTCGCTGGATGTCTGTAATGGTGGCTGTTGCTTACGTACCCACCAAGTTTCCTTCCTGTCTGTTGATTCTGTCTGGGTGCAGCTGTTTGTGCAACTGTTCTTTTGAGGATGGGTGTATGGGCATGCTGGTTTATCGCTGGTGATAACCGCAGCCTTCCCGAAATGTTGGGAAAGGAATTTTTACGGTATTCCTCCAGGCTGACCCTGACTGACCCCTGAACTGTCTTCATTTGCTTTTATATTACTTCCTGTTTAATCCGTATAGATGGCTGAGATTCGCCTGATTCGCTGAATATTTAATATCCCCTCTCCACAAACACGCAAACTGCTCATCTCATCCCCGTACGTCCGTATACATGGATGCGTATGTGTGTCGGTGTCACGCTGTGTACTTATTACCCCAGCTTCCTCTCTCTTCCAATCCATCCCCCTCCCTTTCCCACACTCACCCCCAGGACAGACTGTCTTCTTTCTTCTCCGCTCTTTGAGCCATCATTCTTTTCCTTTCTTCTTGACTTCCTTCTGTTTTCCCCTATTTTTTCCCCATTCCGCTCTCCATGATGCACCCTCGCTAATTTATCCGCGCTGGCAGGTTCGCGGATGAAGGTTGTATAGATGAAAGAGCGTCGGGGGCATGACAGCGCTCCCGGTGACGAAGCCTTTGGTTTTGTACTTTGTCCGCTTGAGTAGACGGGTTAGATTGACTGTGTTGTCATTCAGTCCATCATGTCGTAGGACACGTGAAGACAAAGTGGATGGAATTGTTTACGGAGTTATGTGCTCCAGGTGTCTGGGATCGGTTAGGAGGCCCACAGCCCTGCAGGTGTGACTCTTAAGGTTCATATACCGAATGGTAATGTCAATAAAAGTGTGCCTGATTGAATGCATGTCTATTTTGTGGGACGATTCCGAAATCCCGGAATGTCACCTAAGGGTGGAAAGGTGGCTAGCACTGGTGCCTCCCAGCAAGTAGGCACTGGGTTCTATTCCCTGGTCAGGTAACCTGGGTTCATCTGCATGGAGTGTGCATGTCCTCCTGGTGTCTGTGTTGATTGCCTCCTACGGGTGTTCCGGTTTTCCACCCACAGTCCAAACACATGCAGTCAGGTGTAGTGAAGATGCTAAATGGCGCCCCCTAGGTGTAAGTTTGCATGCCTGTCCTGTGATGCACTGGTAACCTGTCCGAGGAGTTTCCTGCCTTCTTAATGTATACGTCAGTATGATGTGCATTTCCTGGCAACAGGTTTCTCCGGTAGCCATATTGAAAATTCCCTCTGGGACGCTGGGCAATGAGGAAGAATGCGAGAGGAATGCGGAAAGAGTGCGGGAAGAATGCAGAGCTGGATAAACAAAGCGGGCTAGGGAGTGGAGGTGGTGGTGCCGCTATGGCATGTTGTTGTGTACCAGGTGTTACGTCTTATCAAAGATAACTAGTGCCAGTTCAGATGTGCCAAACATCAGCACCATCCAATCCGGAGTTGCTGTACCAAAGAGTTATGAAGCATTGGGCTAAACGATGCACCTCCATCTCTCCTGCTATACACGCATGCTAGCCATGTCACCACCCTTGGCTACGTAGTTACTGGCGCCTACATCATTACCACAGAAGCCCATGCACCTAGATCGGTGATGTCCGAACACACAGTTCCACAGTTGAAGTTCTCTGGTGTAAGGAACAAATCCGATTTACCTGAAGCCTTGAAGCCTTCCATTGAAGGTCCGAAGTTCTAGCAGATGGCAAGTGCAAACTTTTGAGTTCTGCCACTGAGCTTGGTAAAGTGCATGGCCCCCTGCTGTTATTCTCACTTTAATGAATTTAGATTTTTGTCTACTGGTGTCTCTTCAGCCCACGCAAGTCTCACCAAGCACCGGGCAGCCGGACTTAAAGCCATCAGAGCATAAATGGTCATAATAGCTGACATGCGAGAAGCTTAAAATGGCCCGAACCATCCGAGCATGGACCCTTATTACAGCTTAATAACTGACACGGGGGAAGGAGCTTACAAATGAGGGAAACGAAAGTTTTCCAGAGGGAGTCCCTCCATATCGAGAACACAGGAAGAGAGGAGAAGCACTAGCATAGCCAGCTACACCTCCGTATGCTACATGGCAGCAGCCTTGTTGTGTTGGAGGCTTGATTATTTCTCCATGTTGCTTTTCCCTATAGCGCTCGCATGACTGGCAACTGGCTTTATAGCATGTGCTACATGTCAGTGTTAGCCATTGCCGTTAGCCACGGAACAGCTGGTGATGGGTCGCCCTGGGACACGTTGACCAGAATTGCGGAAATAACGCGGGGACGGGCGCGCTAGCCGCTGGCTGCCAGAGAGCCGAGCGTGATTGATGCCTCTGCCGCTCCGCTCCGAACAATCTGTGCACTTATAGGCAGCGTAAGTGATGAATAGGCCGCTGTCCAGGCAAATATCAGATCAGCGCTAATTCAGTTAGCGTCCCCCTTATGAGTGCTAGCTAATAAGGCCTCCACCTGAAAGAAAGGGCCTTCTCAAATCATCCGGACAGGCTTTTATTAAGAGGATATTGTGGCAGCCAACAGCAGATAGCTGACATTTTATTAAATTGTTTGTCTTGCAGAGGTAGCGCATCCCTGGTTTGACCTTTCGGAGCAGCTAACCAACCATGGCACAACAAGATCCCGGTGTTCCGAAGGCCTGAAACTGGGCCACATGAGATTTCGTCCATGAATCATGATAACGGTACCGGGAGTAAATAGACCGATGATGCTATAGATACAGAAATGTTATCATGCTTAAGTTGCTAAGGGCTCTGGAGGACTTTTGGTTGGGAATGCTGCCCGGAATCCTGCACTTGCGGCTTGTAACTTCCGAAGAATACTTTCCTCTGAAGAAGAAGAAGAAAACACCATGCTAAATTCCACTGCCTCCGCACAATGATGGAGACGTAACGTCGTATAAAGGGCAAATAGCTCCGGGCCTGTGCGTTGCCAAGCTCAATCAGATCATTTTCCTCCAGCTGACTCGATTAAAGAACAGATGGCTCGGATACCTGACTATACACGGCACAATCATCTGAACTCCGTCCAAGCTCGCTCCCTTATCTGTCCATTTAATCTTTTTCCTGTTATTCAGTTCTAAATCGCTCCTTTCTCCACCATGAGCAAAGCGCCAGGGATTGCAGATGTGACTCTATGATTAAAAAGTCCGTAAAAAACGAGATTCCTATCTGCCTGACTCCGACTGTTTGTTTATTGGGGTCCTTTATTGATTAGAGGCGGGCGAAATGGCCTAATCAAGCATCATGGAAAATCTTTTATGGATGTCTTCTTCGCATAAAACACCAGGAGGCGTCACGCGGTACGGCCAACCCCAACGTAATGGCGGTCACCCGTATGGAACCCTGTTGAGTATCAGCGCCATCCAGCCCGAGGCAAATGTACCTGTCTGGAAGAGGCCAGTAATCAGCAGAGATGTCCTGTGCCACTGTCAGCTCTGCTGGGACACTGGCAGTAATGAAGTGAGGACGAAGGGAAGTGCGAATGAGGTTTTCTGGAGAGAGATGTTTTGGCTGTTCGGCCACTTTAAAAAGGCCGGAGTTTTTCAAGTTCCGGAAAAGAGGCCAGGAAAACTTAGGGAACGCTGCGGAAGTGAGGTTCTTGCACCACTCCTAGAGTCTTACTGAATGCATGCACTTCTATGGTACTTGCATGGTCAAAAGTATGGGCGCACCTGGCCATCTTACCTATATGCGTTAAAATGGAGTTGGCCCCATTTGGTGGCTGTCCACTCTTTTGGGAAGGCCTCCCAGAAGTTGTGTCTGAAGGAGTTTCTGTCCATTGATGAGTCCAGTGATGTTGGACAAGAAGGCTTGACTCAGCCGTCCACTTTCTTTCACTGGTTGGCTTGAGGTCAGGGTTAGGGATAGGGTTCAGACGCTCCAGACCGAACCAGTCTACCTATGTTTTTATAGAGCTTGCTTTGTGCACAGGGGTACAGTTTGGAGACGTGCGACTGGGGCTAACCCCAGACTGTAGCATGGACATGAGTCTTGAGAATGCATTAGGCTATAAACATGAAACATAGCTGTGCAATTATATGCTTGGCTTGCATATGCTCACGATTTTTTACCTCAGTAAGTCACACTTGGGTGCTCTCAACCAGAGCTCCCTGGCCACACCCCCAACTTCTGCTCCTCCACTGAGATGGCCAATAGGAGCAGTGGTCATTAGGGTATGAACAACCTCGTTGGAAGCGATTGGAATCAGATTGAATCATGCCTTTGTAGCTTGCTGGTGAAAACGGTCTTCCAGTAGTTAGCATTGCTCCAACTGACCTTTGGTTTGGTCAATGTTGGGGCTTCAGGCGATACTCAAGTGCGTATCACCAACGCTACAGCATTTTGGAGGACAATAGTGTGAACACTGAGCCCCTAAAATGTTCTCCATGGTTCAGACTGCTAATGCTAATCTTCTATGGCGCCGCTACAATCCCTCCTAAGAGGACCGTGAGATCTGCGATGATTGAGACAACAAACTTGGCTGTGTTTGTTGGCTTGCTGGCATTTTCCACCTGTTAGATATCTCCTGCTTTCTCCGTAATCCCATTCCTTTTCCTGGTTGCTCTTTGATAGGTTTGCCTTAAGAGCAGTGCTGGGAGGAGCTCTCCCATAATCCCACTAGATTTACAAAGGTTTCTGGGAGTAGTGCTTCCAGATCAGCATTAGAAGCCTGATTATTTCAGGGTGGTGGTTGGCGGGGGACCATGCACCACCATTTTACTTCGCCCCTGTGGCAGGGAAGCCCATCCCACGCGGTAGGGTCATGCTAACAGGGCTTTCGCATCAGTGGCTAATTTCACGAGTTGCGCTCGGTGCATCTTCGCCTTTGTGGGCTTCTTTTTCTCCTTCTCACTCTTTTCTTCCATGATATAAAAGAAGCGGGGCGGAGAACGCTACGGAGAAGCTCGGGCTCTGTTTTTCATCTTGGCAACCCGCTAGTCTTCTTTCTCTCATATGAAAGCCGGAGCCTGACAGAATTTTTCAAAGTGTTCAGGATCAAAGTGAGCACATCTCTTTTTTTTTTTTCCCCTCCTTGATTCTGGATGGATGTGGCGTCAGTGCGCATCACATTTTCTCTTAAGTTTTGCGTCTAGAGCGAACGATCGCACTGGCCTCTGAAGCCTGTTTGCTTTTAACACACAGAGGTATTTTAATTAGCCATAGTGCTTCGTAACTCCGGCTCTGTTACCCCAATTGATGATGAATGATGAATCAAAGGCCTAATGGACGAATGCACTGAACCAAGCGGCCAAGTGGGCCTGGAGTCCACACAGGAGGGGATGCATCTGCATATTTCAATTGGCCTGAGAACTGAGGTGAACTCAGCTGTACTGTAAACGCTCCATATGAGGCCAAATCCTCCTGGAGAAATGCCCTTGATGCTTTCTGGGGTCTTTGAAGTCCTTTTATGCGCCCTTTCCCTTCATGGCAAGCTCGGGGATTGGCAGCTCCGCCCTGCAACGTAACGGGAATATGGGACTGGTGTTTAAACCACCAGTGTTCTCTTGGTTTTCATTAAGAGAAGGATAAAGCGGAGAAATAGCATTGGCACACTAGGTCAGTCCTCGGGGATGCCACAGCCTTCCTAGGTGGGCGTCAAAGCCACCGTAATTGTCCTCCCTACCTCTGGGTGAGTTGGATGGTCCTCCTTGTCCAGCATCACTCAGTGGCAAAATGCTGGCCAATGTGGATATCTGTTAGCTGACTTAGGAGAGTTGCCAATTAGTGTTCTCCTCCAAGCGTGTTGAGTCCGTTGACATTGCGCTAAGGACAGTTCTAGATAATGTTTAATGAAGTCGTGTTTTATTATGACTAGGATTTGGTCACAGCGGGTCATCACCAACTATGGACTGTGTTCAGAACCAAGCTGAAAATAAGAATAAGAGAATATGCTTTCGGTTTATATAAGCTTAACCGGACAAAAAGAATTCTCTTTGTGCTTTTAAGGTGGTTGCAACTTCAGGCTCCCGCAGATGGTGCTGCACAAGGATGATGGTTCTATAAATACCTGTGGGGTGTGAGTGATGAGATCCATAGATTGGGAAGAGGTGCTACAGTGCAGGGAATGTCTTGTTTTATGTGTGGAAAACGATCCAGAGCAGATGTTAATGATTGGCTAAAAGGAGGGGCTGAGCATGTGGGCGTGGCCAAAGACCATAGTGTGAAGGAAGTAGCTGAATCTGCAGGTGTATGGAAGCGTACGGTCATACGGGTCTACCAGCAGTGGCTAAAATCCCAGTCTACAGGGAATTCTCCTCAGGATTGAGCCAGGGAAGGCGTCCACCAAATCTGGACCAACTGACCAACTCTTTAATGTAAGAGTGTCTGAACATTGATGTGGCTACATGCAGAAACTTGTCCAGTCCGAATCCAATCCCAGCTGTTATCGGAGCTTGTGGAGGTGTTAGGTATGTTTCAGGTGCTGGGGATTTACTTGATCTAACCCACCCCAAACCTACTACTGTTAGGGTGGGCATTCGGATAATCCCGAACCTTGCATTTAGTGTTATTTGTCCTGCTGTGTAATGTTGGGTAGTATAGCATTGCACCGCTCAATCTCAGCTCGCTATTTTGTGTCCATTTGGGCGTTTTTATCCGTCAATCTTCTTTCACTAGAATATCCAGTATCCATAACGCAGATATGTTGTACATCCATTGGGAACACCCCCACTGTGATAAAGAAAGCCTGACTGACTGGCGTAGCCTCTGATTTAGAGATGAATAAACAGAGCTCCCTCAAACGTTCGCTATCTGGCTTCCTACTACTTCCGTAACTGAATTCAGTCAGTCCACCAAAGCTGAACTGCGCAAAGTGTCTGTAGTTCCTACCACCTTCTAGCTCCGTCATCGGAAGGAGGTCTTGCTAGTATAGACCCTGGAAAATCTCTTTCTAGAAAATATCTCACATATCCTTTCCATCCAGAGTGTCTAAGCTCTAACTGAACTACACTATACGGCTAAAAGTATTCACTCACCCTTCCGAATCATCGAATTCCGGCGTTCCAATGCCTTCCATGGCCACAGGTGTATAAAACCAAGCTCCTACAGACGTCAGTGAGGGAATGGGTCGCTCTCAGAAGCTCAGTGAAGTCCAGTGTGGTACCGTGATAGGCTGCCACCTGTGCAACAAGTCCAGTCGTGAAATTTCCTCCCTACTAAATATTCCAGACTCGACTTTCAGGTCAGCTCAAGTACAGTGTGTAGAGCTTCATGGAATGGGTTTCCATGGCCGAGCAGCTGCATCCAAGCTTTATCAGCAATTGCAATGCAGAGCGTGGAATGCAGTGGTGTTGAACACCGCCATTGGACTCTAGAGCAGTGGAGACGTGGAGTGACCAATCACACAGTCCTGACCTCAACCCAACAAAACAACTAGAGGGGAGATGAGAGCCAGGCCTTCTCATCCAACATCAGTGTCTGACCTCACTGCGCTTCTGAAGGAATGGTCAGAAATTCCCATAACCACATTCCTAACCTTACGGAAAGCCTTCCCAGAAGAGTTGAAGCTGTTATAGCTGTAGAGGGTGGGCCGACATCGGATTAAACCCTAGGGGTTAAGAGCAGGATGTCATTCAAGTTCATAAGCGAAGGAATACTTTTGGCCACATAGTGCATTTAATGTTTATACTGTTGTTGTTGTTGTTGTTTATTGTTCATGCATCAGATTCAATACAAGCCTAGCTAATTAGCGCCCTTTGGCTAAACCAGAAACGGTCATAATTCCCTTTTGCAGCCCTACGCAGTTCCCTTATATAGAAACGAAGCCTCGCCACCAGCGCATCTCTCTCGGCGTTTTGCATGAGTGAGGTTTAATTACCGCGCGGCTGTGCTCGTTACGCCAGCATCTGATGCGCGTTTGCCGGATCTTGATGCGATACGCTCGTGTGTGCATGTGTGTGATGGGATGTTGCGAGTGTCACAGTCTGACAGTCAGTGGTGAAGCTCAAGCAGAGCTCATTTACAATGCGAGGCAAAATAGCTCGCTCTGAGCGCAGCGGAGATGGAGAATGAGAATGTGTATGTGTGGCCACGGCCCGACTGTCTTGGTGGAGAAACATAAGGAATGCACTCCCGCAGCATGTTTAGCCTTGAAATATTGACAAGGTGCCTGAGGATATACAATGCGGTGCAGTGTATGAGGCCACTGCTGTCTCGTATGTACTTTCCCTAATGTTCAAGGTCCCTGAGACGGACTGGCGGGCTGTCCAGGATGTGTCCTGCCTTCCGCACAATGAGTGTTGGGATGTGCTCCAGATGCATAAGCAGGTTAGCAGGCGAATGAATGTTTGCCGTCTTACCAGTACAATCCTTCACCTACCGTCGTTGACGTAGCCTCGGGCAGATGTAGGTTTACTAGCTGGGATCGGACCAAGAGATCGTGCTAACTGCCTTTGACCCAATGGTTGAATAGGCTCCAGTACTCATACCGCCTCATGACCCGGAGGAACGAGTGGCTTAGAAAACAGAGGTATAGATGTTCAAGGTTTGCCATTTTACCCGTACGGTCCCATCCAGTGCTAATTCCTAAGGCCACCTGCCATTGCTAATGAGAGTCCTGTGATAATCCATCCCATGCAGCTTGAATATCCTCACACAGTTCCTGCAGATGGTGCGGTAGGGGTGGAGGTGGAGTGACACCAGGCCTTCTGGACGTGTGACAACACACCGTTCATCTTGGTGCTGACCACGGTGCCTCCACACACGGATTCGTTGGGCGTCTCCACCAAGACTAAAGCGGGACTCGTCACTGAAGATGACCCGCTGCCATTCTGAGTCACTCTATCACAGTCTGGTACGACACCACTGCAGTCTTTGGTGACGGTGACGTGGTGTTCAGGACAGTCGTGGTAACGGTTTGTGTGCATGTGGTCCCTGTCTGCCAATGGTGCTGCACTAACAGGATGACCCATGGAGGACCCCACTGCTTGCTGGATGTCTGTAATGGTGGCTGTTGGGTCAGTAAGGTAAAGCGTCAAGCGTCATGTGCGGTTGAACGTGAAACGTGAACCATTGGCATATCTCATGATCTCAAACCCACCCACCAACTTTCTTTCCAATCGGTTGACCCCTTCTGGGTGCGGCTATCTTTTGATGATGAGTGTCTGAAGCCAACTTGAGAAATTTTTTTTGAAAAGTGGAACGAGGTTACATCCATTTAAAAGTTCGGAAATGGTTCTTGTTCAAAGAGAGATCTGACGAGACTAATTACATCACTGTCAAAAAAAAAAAAGCTGAACTGCAAGGGTGGAGTCGATTCCAACGGCAGAAGTCGAGAGTCTGAGTCGACCCCAGAAAACCCAGAGTCATGTTCTTCTGTCTGTGTTAGTATATGAGGCTACGCTAACTAGCCATCAGTGGCTACATCCATTGTTGGCTTCATCAGCCGATATTGTGCCTACTACTCACCAGTAGTCCATAATATATTTATGGCCTGCTGTGTTAGCATTACCACCATGCTAGTAGTGCGTTCATTGTGAGCATAGTGGGTGTGAAAATGACAGAAATGTAAACGTAGGCCTGATGTTAATGTGACAGAATTGGCACCGTCTCGTTCTAATGGACACCGAATGCATTTCCTGTTTAAATTGCTTCTAGTTTTTTTTATTTTTTTGCCTTTATGCATTTTTTTTCTCGCTGAATCAATGAAACAAATCAAAATATTTCCAGACAGCACTCATCTCATTACTGGACCTACTCCTGCTAGCCATCTATCAAACTCAGGCACTTATGACTTTATGTTTGAACACACGTCTGATGAGAGAAAGCTTGGAGTTAATAAGCTCTCGCTGCTGCACACTCTGACTGGTGTGATTAACGTCCAAACCCAGTAATTTGTGTCCGTCTTCTTTAGCTCGCCCAGTATCAGCCCGGCGCCCTGGTCATCAGCCTCGCTCTGTGATTAGTTCACTCTGAAGCCTCCTATATTTCCAGTATATGAGCTCCATGTGCCTTATAGGTTCACCACATACGCTCCAAAAGAACGACTGCACCCAGAAGGAGGTGTGGGAGTGCGGTGCTGTTGGGAAGGAAGATAAAGATGACCAGGATCAATATTTATTGAGCTACACACACAGAAGTCTGTCTCTCAGTATGGCGTCGGGCCGCCGTGTTTGCTAACCCAACACTCCAGATGTCTCGGTATGGAGCTGTAGAGGTTCCTGATTGAGTCCTGTGATAATCCATCCCATGCAGCTTGAACATCCTCACACAGTTCCTGCAGATGGTGCGGTAGGGGTGGAGGTGGAGGGACACCAGGTCTTCTGGACGTGTGGCAACAAGCCGTTCATCTTGGTGCTGACCACGGTGCCTCCACACACGGATTCGTTGGGCGTCTCCACCAAGACTAAAGCGGGACTCATCACTGAAGATGACCCGCTGCCATTCTGAGTCACTCCATGACAGTCTGGTACGACACCACTGCAGTCTTTGGTGACGGTGACGTGGTGTTAAGGCCAGTCGTGGTAACGGTCTGTGTGCATGTAGTCCTGCGTGGTGCAGCCGTCTATCAATGGTGCTGCACTAACAGGATGACTCATGGAGTCTGGTACGACACCAACACTGGTGTGGTGTTAAGGACAGTTGTCGTAACGGTTTGCGTGCATGTAGTCCTGCGTCCTGACTCATGGAGGACATCACTGCTAGCTGAATGTTTGTATTGGTGGCTGTTGGGTCAGTCAGGTACAGCGATAAGGCCTTTCTTTGCTAACGTCATGCATCAATGAGTGTGAAACTTGAATACTTAGCATGTCTCATGATGTCCAACCACCCAAGTTTCATTCCTGTGGGTTAGTTTCTTTCTGGGTGCAACTGTTTGTTGGCGAGTGAGCTTGTAGAGTTATAGAATGTCACCTAAATACCTTAGCTTGTGGTTAGAGCATCAGATTGGAACCTATGAACCCTAATAAACTAAAAATGGGAACATATTTACAGTAGTAAAAATGGGGAACCTCATTGACTCTTGTGAACCGTTACAGATTAATATACAGGGGTTGGACAATGAAACTGAAACACCTGTCATTTTAGTGTGGGAGGTCTCATGGCTAAACTGGACCAGCCTGGTGGCCAATCTTCATTAATTGCACATTGCACCAGTAAGAGCAGAGTGTGAAGGTTCAGTTAGCAGGTAAGAGCACAGTTCTGCTCAAAATACTGCAATGCACCACATTTTATGGGTGACATACCAGAGTTCAAAAGAGGACAGGACTGGTGGTGCATCGTCATTAACTGGCGCAAATCTGTGACCAAGACAGCAAGTCTTTGTGATGTATCAAGAGCCACTGTATCCAGGGTAATGTCAGCATACCACCAAGAAGGACGAACCTCCACCAGCATCACGTAGTGACCTGGCCACTATCCTGCAAGAAGAATGGCTCCCTCTGACAACTGTGCAGGATGCAGTATATGTCATTCCCAAGACCAACTGACGCTGTATTGGCCGCAAAAGGAGGCCCTACACCATACTAATAAATGACTGTGGTCTAAAACCAGGTGTTTCTGTTTCATTGTCCAACCCCTGTAGATGGTAATTATAAGTTTGGATCAAATTTATTTAATAAAATCTAAATGTTGCCTAACATGGCTGTATAAATATGACTGGAGACATAATCAGATTTCCTAAAAGTCCTAAAGCTACACATAGAGAACCCAATTAAAATAATAAGATCAAAATGATTCACCTTGGTTAGTTATGTATGAGGGATTATTGAAAGTGGCAAAAGCTTGTCAAACTAGAGTCAGGTGTTTTCAATCAATGGGATGACAATCAGATACAAGGATCCATCAATGTCGGACCCTCATAGCTCACATTTGTGGAAGTGTGCCACCGCATGAGCTAGGGGACTTTCTGATGACCTTAGGGAGCGTTTTATTGGTGTTCATCAGGCTGGAAAGGGTTTCAGAAAAGAGCTTTCTAAAGAGTTCAGACTCCAGCATCCACAGCCATAAGGGTACAAATGAAGGAAATGCAAGACCATTGTAACCGTCCCCAGGAGTGGTCCACCAACAATGGTCTCAAGGCGTGTAATAGTCCACAAGGTCACAAAGGATCCCAGGGTAACTTGGCAACTAAAGACTTCTCTCCTAGTGGCTAATGTTAATGTTCATGAATCCAGCATCAGTAGAACGCTGATCAACAATGGTGTGCATGGCAGGGCTGCAAGGAGAAACTCTCTTCTCTCCAGAAAGAACAATGCCTGTCTGCTGTTTGCTGAATATCACAAGGACAGGCCAGAAGGCTGCTGGGAAAAAAAATGTTTTGTGGGCAAATGAGAACAAAGTAGAACGTTTTGGTTTAAATGAGAAGCATTGTGTCCGGTGATAGGAAAACCCTGCTGTGTATCCCATCTGCGAAACATGGTGGTGGTAGTATCATGGCCTAGGCCTGTTTTAATTCCTTTGAAGCAGGAGGACAACGACCCTGAGCACACAAGTCGTTCTACCAAAGAATGGTTAATGGAGCCCAGGGAGGTGCTCCAGGTCATCCCAGTGGTCACTGGGCAGAAGGCAGGAAACACCCTGGACAGCTCGCCAATCCTTTATAGAATACGGATACAGTGTCTTGGAATGGCGAGGTCCAAGACCTTGATCCCATTGAAATGTTGTGGAAGAACTTCAGCCTCCACAACTCATCCATGCCGACCCACACACACTAGGGGGCAGTACCCCGGAGCAGAGGGCAGCCCTCTTTACAAATCTCAGGGAGCAGGTGAAGGTGAGGTGCCTCGCTCAAGGGCACTTCGGTCGTGTCTTTTGGTTCAGGGAACTAAACCAACGGCCTTCCGATCACAAGGCTGGTTTCCTAACCTCCAGCCCACAGTTGCCTCTGTTTATGGGAGGAAGCCCACCAACATCCCAGAGTCAAAGTTGTTCTGCAAAGAGGAACGCAGTAACAATTCCTCCGAGATGAATGGGCAAGATTGACCAACAGTTATGGAAACATTTGGGGGATGGTCAGGAAAATTTTTTGTCCTTCACAGATGTGCAATATTGGGTCTTCTATGGGTTTTCCCAAAAATTAAATGACTGAGTATGTATTTGGGTTCATGTACTATTAGGACTTGTGTTACGTTCTAGATCATCTTCATGGCAGAGTCTAGGAAACTCTATAGAGTTCACAAACTTTGCAACACCACTGTATATATCAGTTCGGACAGTTGTACTTTCTTGGCGCTTCATTAGCAGGCCTGTGCGGTGACACTGTGGACCAGGTGTAAAAAGGAAAAAAAGGCCAGCCTCCTGAGTGCGCTATAAGCTGACATTTATAGAACAGCAGGTGTTCTGGTTGAGGTTTTCTCGCTCCTAATTCGCTCCTGCGAGAGGTTTCGAATGTTGTGTCCTGGAAAAGCAAGAACGCTTGGCAGCACAAGGCTACGCTCCCAGGCCACAATCATCTAAAGTTGGCTAATCCCTCTAAGAGAGCAAGGAGAGAGGGAGGAAGAGCAAAAGAGAGGATGAGGAGACAGTTCCTTGTCCCTAGGCCCTTCCACGGCAACCCTGCTCTCCACTTTGAAATGCAAAGAGCATACAGTTGCAGAGATATGGCCTTTCAGACACAAAGCCCTGCTCTTTATCCTTGGGAGAAAAGGCAGAAGAGCCGGGGAGGATTCAGCGTTTGGCAAAACCAGCTGCAAGCTGACCGCCTGCCAACGTCTGATCTCATGGGCGGACACAAATAGATAGCGTTGGATCCTCTCTTTCTCTCTTTCTCTTGCTCGTTCGCTCACTGACGGCTGGCGGTTCAAGTTAAAATGTCAACTGCTTTTCGGGAGAGCAGCCAAGCACAAGCTGTGGGGAGAGAGAGAGAGAGAGAGGGAAATGTCATTAGGGAGCGAGGGAGGGTACTTAAAGCCAGATCCAGCGTCTCAATTGCTTAATTGGCAGCCGTGAAGAAGACGAGGCAGGGCACGGCGCAGCTTCTTCACGTGAATGCAACTCCCACCAAACCGGCGCCTGGCGTCTTCGCATTAAATAACACACTAGGCCTCGGAAAAAAATCAGAATGGAAGGCACTACCAAATGGGGTAGCAAGAGTCTAATGAAGGTGCTCTATGAATGAGAGCGCGAAATTGAATTTGCATGGTATCCATTTGCATAGAAATTAAAAAGCATGGCGAGGGACAAAAGTTCAAAAAGCCTTTACACAGCATCTTCACGTAATGAAGGAGAATCCAAACTATGACGAACCTCTTCAAATCAATATTGAGCATTCGGAACCAAACAACGCATCTTCATACACGTGTGGAACCCTTAAAACCGTGGCATGGCATTTTTACATGAACAGGGGTGGCCTAAAACTATTGCACAGCATCTTCACATTAGGATAAAAGCTCCAGAACCAGAGGATAGGATCTTCACATGGACATGAGAACTCCAAAAGCTCCACACAGCCATAGAAGGAACCACAGAATCTTCACATGGACTTCACATGGACTTAAAAACTCCAGAACCAAAGGACAGCATCTTCACATGGACATGAGAACTCCAGACAGCACTTCACACTGACTTAAAAAAGAACAGCATCTTTCACTCTAGGCCAGAGGGCATCCTTACTGCATGAGAACCAAAGGACAGACACCTTCACATGACAGGACTCCAGAACCAGAGGACGTTGGCCATAACCAGAACCAAAGGACAGCATCTTCACATGGACATGAGAACTCCAGAACCAAAAGAACAGCATCTTCACACGGCCATAGGAACTGCAGAACCAAAGGAAGGACAACATCTAGCTCCACAGAGGCACATAGAGAACTGCAGAACCAGAGGACAAAGGACACGGCATCTACAGAACACGGACATAGGACCTTTACATGCAAAAGCTCCAGAACCAGAGGACAGCATCTTCACACAGCCATAAGAACTGCAGAACCAAAGGACAGAACCTTCACATGAGGATAAACGTTCCATAACCAGAGGACAGCATCTTCACGTGGACATGAGAACTCCAGAACCAAAAAGACATCATCTTCACACAGCCATAGGAACTGCAGAACCAAAGGACAGAACCTTCACATAAGGATAAAAGTTCCAGAACCAGAGGAAAGCATCTTCACACAGCCATAGGAACTGCAGAACCAAAAGACAGAACCCTCACATGAGGATAAAAGTTCCAGAACCATAAGGACAGCATCTTCACATGGACATGAGAACTCCAGAACCAAAAGGACAGCATCTACACACAGCCATAGGAACTGCAGAACCAAAGGACAGAACCTTCACATGAGGATAAACGTTCCAGAACCAGAGGACAGCATCTTCACGTGGACATGAGAACTCCAGAACCAAAGGACAACATCTACACGGCCATAGGAACTGCAGCACCAAAGGACAGCATCTACACACGGCTATAGGAACTGCAGCACCAAAGGACAGCATCTACACACGGCCAGAGGAACTGCAGAACCAAAGGACAGCATCTACACACAGCCATAAGAACTGCAGAACCAAAGGACAGAACCTTCACATGAGGATAAAAGTTCCAGAACCAGAGGACAGCATCTTCACTTGGACATGAGAACTCCAGAACCAAAAGGACAGCATCTACACAGGGCCACAGGAACTGCAGAACCAAAAGACAGCATTTTCACACGGCCATAAGAAGAACCAAAGATAAGAACTGCAGAACCTTCACATGAGGTTAAAAGTTCCAGAACCAGAGGACAGCATCTTCACATAAACATGAAAACACCAGAACCAAAAGGACAGCATCTTCACATGGACATGAGAACTCCAGAACCCGAGCACAGCATCTTCACACGGCCAGAGGAACTGCAGAACCAAAGGACAGAATCTTCACATGAAAATAAAAGTTCCAGAACCAGAGGACAGCCTCTTCACATGGACATGAGAACTCCAGAAACCAAAAGGACAGCATCTTCACACTGACATAAAAGCTTCAGAACCCGAGCACAGCATCTTCACACATCCAAAGGAACTGCAGAACCAGAGGACAGCATCCTGACCTGAAGATAAAACCTTCAGAACCAGAGGACAGCATCTTCACATGAAGAAGGAACCTCCACAACACTGCACGGCATCTTGCATGGGACTTTTCTAAACCATGACACAGCATCTTCCCATGCCATAAACCCTCCAGAACTAAAACGTGGTGTAGCTCCAGAACCATGAAAGAGCATCCACTCATGAAGAGGGAACATCTGAAACAGGACACAACGTCTTCATATAAGGTTAAAATCTCAAGAACCATGAATCATCTTCAACTGAGCATGGAACTTTCAAACCATGGCCCAAAATCTTGAACCTTTCAAAACATGACACAGCATCTGTCAATGAACCTGAAAGCTCCAGAACCATGACAGAGCATGACCTCATGAAGACTGAACTTCTAAAACGGGACACAGCATCTTCACATGAACACGGAACCCCCAGATGTCTGCAGCTGTCTTACCTCAAACCACACCACACTCAAACTGAAAGCTAAATAAATTTCAGGGATGGAAAGTGAAGAGTCCTGACCCCAGGCTGTTTACCCCCGACAGAGTGTCTCTCCGTCCCCGGTTCTGTTGGTGTGGACCAGAGAAATAGAGTGATTTTATTAAATACCAGGAGATGTGTGAAATTTTGGGTGCGAAAATGCATTATCTGAAGCAGAGGGAAGGAGGATAAATAGGAGGGACCATTTGAGAGGATGGACGATTGAGCGAATGAAGTGGGACACACTTACTTGACCCGGGCCTCCAGCTGAGTGGGCAGGCATTTACAGATGGGCACAGAAGAGCTGGCTTTTATATATCTTAATGGAGGTTTTTAGGGGCCATTACAGAAAGGTCGGAGAGTATCCATGCCGCTACCTAGCACAGTAGCTTGTAGGACCGGTTCAGTGATGGTCCAAAGAGCTGGACACCCCCCCACCCTTTTCTCTGCAATCATAGTGGATACACCATGTTCTGAAAGAGTGGGTGGCATCTCACTGATGAATGATGTGGTTACACTGGCTTTCTGCCTTAGAGGAGCCCGACAGGAACTGCCTTCGACAGGCATTTGCAATACAGGACGGCACAGTGCTATGCGCAAGCCGGAGACCACCCTTCAAAACCGACTTCAGAAATTCTGATGGCTGGCGGCCATTGGCGTTACTTGCGGCAGTGGCCGAAGCTATGGCGTTCCCTCAGACGCTCTCTCCGCTTTCTTCGCTGTCCGCCATGCTGAAGATGGGGCCCTGAGCCTCACCCACATGTGCGGTCAGCAGCTATACAAAGCTGTGCTCCAAGGAAACTGTCAACGCTACTATGGTTGCTGCTCCACTGGCAGTTTACCATGGCCAGTTGCTATCCAGGCCCGGCCATTGTGGTGTTGGCTAGCATGCACAATTCATCCATCAGACGGTTCTAAGATTCTTAGTTGGTCCGTTTTTGGTAACAAGACCACTGCTGACCAAAAGCAACCAATCAAAAGCGACTACATTGTCAGAAGCTGGGTACCTACCTGTGGAAGGTATTCGTCTTCTTCAGAAGTCGATGATTGGCTGGATTAGGCATTAGTGTTGGGTAAAGATGCAAGCTGGAACTAAGCGTTTCAGCGAAGTAGCTATCCAGGAGTAGGACCAGTGACCACTGGGCTAGTAGAGTGGACTGGCTAATAGGAACTATTAATAGCATTAATAGATGGTATTCATTTAAGCGTGAAATCTTCAAAAACTTTGTGTTTCTGATTGATAAAGAATGTGTGGGAAGCATCCTAGACCAGGGGCTCAATCCCGGTCCCGAGACCTACGACGTTCAGTTCCAGCCCTAATCAAAAACACCTGATCCAACCAATGAGGCCTTGTAATATTAGAACCAGATAGAGCTAAACTCCACAAGGTGGTAGATCTCCAGGACCAAGACTGAGCAACACCGTCCCATACTTCACTATAGCTAAAGGTCTCCTGGAACTATGAACCAAAATTTGGTTCTGGCTTGGAATATGGAAAATAGCTGCTCTTGCCAAAAGGTGGCGCAATCCCATTTGGAATTGCAGTTCTCAGTGTGGTAAAGGCATCCTCTTTGAGCAGTCATACTCGTACCCTACTTCTCTTTCCTTCTTTCTTTCTCTTTTTGCCCTTCTGCCTTTTATCTTCGCGCTGTTCTCGTATCGATTGTTCTCTCTCCTCTCAAAGAGGAGCCCATTGGACCGTTGAGCCATCAGACATGCCCCAAGCACCTTTCGCACAGAGCTAGGATCCAACATCCACATGCCTTTAAGCAGGACTGCACTGATCCCCCGCATCTTCTCTACCGGCCAAAGTCATGATTCGTATAAGACGGACAGATAATATGACCTTTTTGTAGCTTTTCGAAAGCTTTCCAGACTGTAAGCCCATCTAGTCAGACCTACGCAGTGAGGATCTGGGATTTGTTTCTGGCTTGATGTGAGAGGAAGATAAAGGAAGACACTTGTCTGTTAACGGTAGTGCTGAACGAATGTTTGTGCATTAGCTTAGCCGGTACCGAGTGATGATTCACAACCACAGTCATGGCAAATGAACAGCCAATGTAGGGGGCAGTTAAGGGGTTGTTTCTTCCACTACTGAGCTGAAGTGACCTTCCATTTGGAGAAAGAACCATCCTGGGACCAACTTGATTAGCGAATGATTAGTACACGTAGCAGAACAAATGAGCCTTTACTCAACAGAGGGATGCAATGATGACAGACTCATCTGTTCAGTAATGCTCAGTGATTCAATCTTACATGGAATTACAATAGGCATAGGGTTCACCGCATCTCTGGTAGAGGTCTCCTTGTATACTCAGTAACAGGGTACGCATGGTATCCCCCTTGTTAGCCCATTGAGTTACCCAATACATGCCTTGGACACAGATCAGCCCA
Source organism: Prochilodus magdalenae (assembly GCA_024036415.1). Taxonomy (NCBI): domain Eukaryota; kingdom Metazoa; phylum Chordata; class Actinopteri; order Characiformes; family Prochilodontidae; genus Prochilodus; species Prochilodus magdalenae. The sequence continues at coordinate 94,434 of JAMWET010006283.1, forward strand.
TTTGTAGTTTCATCTACACTCCCAACCCCTGTATCCCTCCATCTCTATTCTGTAATCAAGTCAAGTCGGTGGTTGGTGTAGCTCAGCGGATAACACCACTACCCACCAAGTAACCACACGTGGGAGACTGGGTTTCGAATCCCGGTCTGGGTGATGCTATGCTACACCAATAAGAGTCCTTGGGCAAGACTCCTAACACTACATTGGCCCACCTGTGTTGTGATTAACCTTGTAAGTCGCTTTGGATAAGAGGGTCAGCTAAATGTCAAGTCCAGTCCAATCATCAGATTTCTGTATCAAGCAAGTATCAGATTTCTGGAAGTGAAGTTTCACACTCTGTTGCTGGAGTCTAAAACGGCCTTGGATAGAGCAAACAGTGCAGTCTCGGCTGCTGCAGGATGCTGGACACGAGCCTGTATGCTGTGGTCCTGTGGGATGCAGGGAGTGAGGGGGAAGATTAGGCTGTGGTGGAAGATTATGGCTAGAGTGGGATGGAGTCAGTTAGATTTTCCATGCTCAGGAGACACAAATCTTCAGCCACACAGGGTCACAGTGGACAGCTATTCCCCAAAGGCCTCTGCTTCAGGGCTGCTGTGTAATGGTATCGGATGGTAGCTTTTGTGTAATTACAGGTGTGTTTGGTTAACAGTGAGAGAAAACACTTTTCTGTGCCCCTGGGAATGTGAGGTGAAATATTCTGAATGCTAAACTGGAGTGTTGTATATTAAGCATCCATCAAAGCTTGAATAGAGATGTGTAAATGGGTGTGGCAAATGAGCAGCTTGATTGACAAGTTCCTGTCCTGTCCAATCCTGGGCTGGCCCCATAGAGAACTGAACATCATCATGTGATGGTAACCGGATTGAAAAACGTCATGGACTTATTGGTAGACGTGAAGATGGATGGACAAATGGTTGGTTGAGGCAGTGCACGAAGGAACCAATGGATGCTTAACGGAAGGATTGAACAGTGTATTGGATGAAGGAATAAACAGGCAGCTACTGATGGGTGGTCTAGCTTGTAAGTTCTTGGGTTAGCAGGAAGTTGCTCAGTTTCTGTGCCGCTGAATCTGTTTCTGGGCAGGTCGAGAGACGTCATGTGGTGATCAGGTCAGGAAATGCTTATGGAAGTTTTACCCGAGAATGGGATTGCCGAGTTTACAGGAAGAGCAGAAACAGGGTGGAAGACTTGGGGACGAAAACCTGAAGCTGAATTTGAGACCTCAGCAGACCCTGACCTTTGGGATCAAGGCCTTTGTAGCAATAGGTCTTGAAGCATTGGTTTTCCTCCCTGAGCCATCTAGTGGAAACGGAAGGTGGAAATTTACATTCATAGGGTTGCCTTCACGGCCTTCCCGGGTTAATGGCAAGTCCATTCCCGGATGGTAAATTGGGTTTCAGGTCTTCTACCTTAGTAGGAATCTGTTGGGCGGGGGAGGGAGAAACAATAATCAGATTTCCAAGGTCTGCAGATGCAGACGTTTGTAAGCCTCGACCTTTGACACCATGGCCTTTGCTCAATCCGATCTCGCTTCACTGCTTCTTTGAACCATCTAGCAGTTTGGAGAACGGTCTCGGACAAACCCGCCCTTCCAGCCTCGCCTCCTCTGTCCTGTGGTTAACGGCAAGCTCGGGTTTGGGCCTCCATGTAAGTCATTCAGGGTGTTTGTATCCGCAACACGCCGTCCTATCTGATTACGTCTGCGGATTCACTTACGGAAAAGAAAAAAAACGGTTGAGCGGAACAGTTGTTTTGAAGGATTCAAGTCCCAAGACGATTCCGACTGCTCCTTTTTTCTTTCTCTCGCTCTCTCGCTCTCTCCCTTGCTCTCTCCCACACACACATATACTCATTCCCGCTCTCGCTTATTGCAGCTCTGTCTTCGTCCACTTTTGTCTAACTCCCACGTCTCTTTCTCTCGCTTGTCACTATGCATCCCACCGTTTCCTCCCTCTCTCGTTCTGTAGCTTTGTGTCTCTCTGTTTTTTGGTGTTGCGCTTCAATGCCTCCACTGAAGGGGCTCGCTTCGCCGGCGTTTGTGGTATTTACTTCCCGGCAACGTGCAGCAACGTGGTTCAGCTATTATAGGACACAAACCACAGTTTCTTTCATCAGTGCAAACACAAGGGAATAATGGGAAATCTGCAGGCGCCTCTGACGGAAGATCTATGCAATTTCGGCATCGTTTTATTTTCCGGCTATAGCCATTATCATTTCCGTACGTAATAAAGATGTTGCAATGGAGCACGGATATTCTGAAACAGTGAAGTACACAGTCCACCCGATTAGAGACCCCTACCTTCTAGCTCCACCTTGGGGTACAGTTTGAAGCTGAGTATACGTCAGTGGTGGTCCACTCTCAATGTATCGAGGCAGCTCAATATTCCAAATGCACTCAGCCTCCACTTTACAAATCCCTACCCTACACTCAGTAGCCACTTGATTTGGAACACCTCCTTATACCTACATATATTCTCCACTCTATCAGCTTCACTGAGCATGCAGGACACTCTGTAGGTGTACAGGTCCAGACTGTAGTCCATCTGTTTCTCTGTATACTGTATTACCCTGTTCTTCAATGGTCAGGACCCCCACAGGACCACCACAGAGCAGGTATGATGTGGGTGGTGGATCATTCTCAGCACCGTGGTGACACTGATGTGGTGTGTTAGTGTGTTGGGCTGGTGTGAGTGGATCAGACACAGCAGTGTTGCTGGACACCTCAGTGTCACTGCTGGACTGAGAATCGTCTACCAACCAAGTGTACAGACAACAGCGTCCTGTGGGGCAGCATCCTGTGGGCCAGCGTCCTGTGGGGCAGCGTCCTGTGCCCACTGATGACGACTAGAGGATGACCAACACTGCACTGTGCAGCAGCAGATGAGCTATCGTCTCTGACTGTCCATCTACAAGGTGGACCAGCAAGGTAGGAGTGTCTAATAGATTGGACAGTGAGTGGACACAGTGTCTAAACACTCCAGCAGCACTGCTGTATCTGATCCACTAACACCAGCACCACCCACACTAACACACCACCACCACGTCAGTGTCACTGCAGTGCTGAGAATGATCCACCCTACCCATAAGACCTGCTGTGTGGTGGTCCTGTGGGGGTCCTGACCCTGGAAGAATAAGGGAACGTAGTAAACAGGGAAGACCAAATGGCCAGTAAATGTAAATAGAGTGTAAGTGAACTGTGTCGGGCTAAACCTGTTACTGATGGTCAAGCATTTCCTGTCACTCGTGAAGCCGTGAGTATTATGGCTCTTGATTAGATCAGCCTTACGGAAGCTGTTACCGTAACGATGGCATGATACAGTAGCTTGCTATGACGATTCTGCCTTGCGTTCTGCTGTTACGCCGAGATGGAACTCTCTGGTGACCCTTACTGAATCCACATGCATTGCAGGAGTGCATCTCTTTGACGTGATAAAGGTGTGAGGGAGCACAGACCTACACTTAAGCTAATGAGATTTCCCGTCACATTAGTGGGGCATTGGGGTCCATAATGGCCTGGGGTTCTTTTGGAACAGTCATTATTTTACCATCTAGCCGTCTGCATGTGCGGGCTCTGAACCCCACTGTGGCAATTAAAAAATCGCATTACATCTCCGAGTCGGTCGCCGCACGATCAAATCATCTGCATTCAAACACCATCTCCCGCTCTGGAGGGCGATACGCCGGGCGCATGCGGGTGGGTTGTTCATGGGCTATTAGAAACACAACGCTCTCATTATCCCATCATCGGAGTTGAAGGGACTGGGAGATTCTCATTTCCCAGCTCCGTACTTAGAAATCCATAATAATTATGATCAAGGCAGTTTGTGGTTTATGGTGATGCCGTTTGGACTAGAGGATGCACCGGGAGACATTGTTCATGTTGCGGCCAGGCTTTGAAGATTAAGAGTTATTGTCCCTGGGTTGATATACAGTTGGGTTACATTAGATTACTATTGACGGGAAATATGTCATAGTTACATTAATGAATTATGTAGTTACATAAGGAGTAATAATGGTAATAGATTAACTCTACTTTATGCACACAGTTGTGGTAAAAAGTTGAAAGCATGAAATGCGCTTACAACAGAATGTCCGTAATAGTTTCACCGTGAGAAATAATAGAACAAAATGCAGCAAGGGATTTTAAAGGTCATTGGCTATGGCTATAGATACATAATCAATGACATCTGGGCAGCGTTGTGGCAGCCAGTTCCTGACTCTCTCCACGTACAAGGGCCTGGTTCATGTAAGGCTTACCGAAATTGAAATAAATAAACACAACAAAGGACATGAAAAGGGTGACCATAGAGACAGAGAGGCCATATCTGTATGTACCCCGTGCTATGCAGCTAGTTTTAGAGCTTGGAAGCAAAAAGATGCATATAGATATGAATACCAAGAGTCTTTGATCTTCAATATCCCGACTGATATCTTTCAAATGGGCCGTATGTTTGCTAACCCCACATGCCAGACGTCTCGGTATGGAGCTGTAGAGGTTCCTGATGGTGTCCTGGGATAATCCATCCCATGCAGCTTGAACATCCTCACACAGTTCCTGCAGATGGTGCGGTAGGTGTGGAGGTGGACGGACACCAGGCCTTCTTGACGTGTGATAGTAAAGCATTCATCTTGGTGTTGACCACGGTGCCTCCACACATGGATTCGTTGGGCGTCTCCACCAAGACTAAAGCGGGACTCGTCACTGAAGATGACCCGCTGCCATTCTGAGTCACTCCATGACAGTCTGGTACGACACCACTGCAGTCTTTGGTGACGGTGAGGTGGTGTTAAGGACGGTCGTGGTAACGGTCTGTGTGCATGTAGTCCTGTGTGGTGCAGCCGTCTGCCAACAGGATGGCTAATGGAGGAAACCACTGTTCGCTGGGTGTCTGTAATCATGGCTGTTGGCTCAGTCAGGTACAGCGATAAGGTCCCTTCTTGCTAAAGTCATGGTTGTTTCCCATCCTTGTGAGATGTTTACTAAATGAATGATTGAAAATGCTATTAGAGTGGTCTAAATTAAGCATGGGCATTGATGTCAAAGCCAGTGTAACTTAAATGCTACTAGTTATCATCTAATTACCTTTAATATGAAAAACTGTCATCAATTACAGCTGCAAAAACATCATAAGCAAAGAAACAGTCGCATGCATATGTAAATAATTAGCGTATAGTCTTTCACATCATGCTGCTCTCTCCTTACGTTGTGTAACCAGTGCTTTGATAATTAAAAGTTAATGGCTAGTTTTGAACTGGACGGCTGTTCGTGATGCGGAGACAAATGAAATTGTTTAATATATGTAGTCCCGTTTATATTGCATACACCCACCATTCCAATAAAGGCTGTTTATTAAAGGAGTGTGAAAACCTGAGCAACCACTGATGTGCTACAATGCTGCTGCCATGTTGATGGACCGCCACCCACGTAGCATCTAGCACTGTGGTCTGAAACGTACTTTGTGATAACTGGCTGATGGTACACTATTATGGTGGATCAGCAAAGGTAGGTACAGCTCATAAAGTGGCCCAGGAAGCTGGAAGTTTGTTACTATGGAGATTATTGTGAGGATTTCCCAGTTTTAGGATTCAGAAGAAGCATGACGTCTTTCCAAGATGTTCCTGTTTGGGCTACTATGCTATTTACCCTAGCATTGTTAGCTACTTTGAACATGTCCTATGGGATGAGTAATGGATACCAGTCACTTGATTTTAGAGATCCGTTATTGTTATTGAGTTGCTATCTGTACCAATGGAGGATGTGTTTGGTTTTTGAGTCTTGGTTCCTCTTGACGTTGTTTCCCTTTGGGCAGTTTTCACACTCTGACCATTTTAGCATCTTGAACTGGACTCTGGAATCTGCCAGTCACAGCTTTCCATGCATATATGAGCCCACGGAACGAACAAAGAACCCTCTGAATGGCCTCAAACAGGAACCGGACTCTCTGGGTGGTCTTGGTTTGTTTAGAGTTCATTTTGTGGTTCGGTGATTCTTCCAGCATATATAAAGTACTACAGGATAAAAGCCTGTCTCATTTTGATTGCAGAGCTCAGCCAAGAAACGTTCCACTGTTGAACAACGCTTTGGGTCAGTTGTATCGCTGTAGCCAATAGTAAAGCTCCAGGTCTGTCTGGAATGTCCTCTTGCTATTTGAAATGGTAGTTGTATCAGGAAACACAGCCCCTAGTACTGTGAAACGTTCTTAAGGAGGTGGGGTGTGAAGAAGAAGTGGTCTCAGAAAACTTAGCGATGCTAAGAAGGACCAGGAAGACCCCAGAGTCGTCTTAAGAGGTTGCTTACATCATAAACACAAAAAGAGAAATGGGGGTCTTTGGCAGGTGGTTTCCTATTCCGGTTCAGTTTAGCAGAACTGAGTTTTAGTGCATATGGGTCGTCTCAGATGTTCTTCCTCATGCTTCTAGGAAGTGTTTCCTGTTTAGGTTTGGTTCTTCATAATGTTTCTTCATTAACCCTTTGATCACCGGAGAGGCATATATACCTAAAGGCCACATAGCGACCCACCTATCTACCGTCAATACCTGACGGGCTGCAATACCGGCCATTGCTCTAATATTGGTCACACTGGCATGGCACTCATGATGCTGGAATATGCTGGTCTACAAACAGCACTGTGTGGGTAGTGTGTGGTGTGCGTATGATGCTTACATCATACAGAACTGCTACAAACCACACAACGACCCTGGCAAGCAGGTTTATACTGACCGAATGATTGTTGACGAGCGGTGTCATGACTTGATTGGGAAAAATTGTCGAGCGCTGGTGCCCATGTCACAGGAGGAGATGAAGCCTGGCTGTAGAATGAACCCAGCATCCCACTGCACTTGCCGGAGCGACCAGAAGGTGCATCTCGGAACAACAGATGCGAGTTTGTGCCGGAAAGTACAAGTAAGCCAGGAGAGCAAATCCAGAAGTGAAGGACCAGGGCCTGTCATTCAAAGGTTCGGTTCTGGCTTTCGGTCAATAGGTCTAAAATGAAACTGCGGCGCTGAATACGATTTTGAATGCATTCTGAATACAAACATTTGCATTTTGAAAAATTTTCGAAAATTGCCGGGGAGGCCAGGGTTACAGTGCCGAAATGCTGGGGAGGTCAGTGTTCAAAGGGTCAATGAATGAAGTTTCTCATTTTAGGTATTGACTCCTCTCCATGGTTCTTCCTAATGGACTTTGAGTCTTGGTTCCTCCTGGTGGTTGTTTTGCTTCGTTATGCTTCAAGGGAGCTTCTGCTGTTCAGGCTTGATTCCTCTTAGTGTTTTTTCATTACAGTCTTAAGAAGTTTCTCCAGTTGAGTCGTGATTTCCTAGGTAGGTTTTCTGTTTGGGTCTAAGGAGATGCCCCTCTTTGGAGATTCTCCTTTCGAGTCAGTAGCTCTTCCACATGCTCTTAGACGGTGGCTTCTTTGAAATCCTGGATCCTTGCATAGTTTGCTTCTTATGGGTTCAAGCAAGTTCTCCATTTGAATTTTGGTTCCTCTCAGAGGTTCTTGCTCATGCCCTTACGTTTTTTCCACACAGTTTTCTGCATAGCCGCTTTGTGATAAGGAACACTGTACAAGTCAGTGTGAATTCAGAGGCACTGTACTGTAGAATTCAAGCACTTTTGCTGAACTAATAATGATGATATGGATTTTGATCAAGCTCTTAGATGCTCGGAAGTTCCGAGTCGGAGTTTTCCACTCACAATGTGTTTCGATGGTTTATCTGTAAAGAACGGTTGATCTAAAATGACTGTGTTGCTTTAGTTATCATCCCCATAACTGCAGCTTTGAAGGCTTAGTCCAAGAGAGATATGAAATGTGCATGAGGTCGCTGAGACTGTGGCTGGAGGATTGCAGAACTGGTTCAAGACTGAACAGCTTGGCCTGACTGCAAATCTGTTGGGGTCTTCACAAGCGTGCTCATGAATGGTTAAAGATGGGGCTAGGGAAGGGTTTAGATATGGTTACGTCGTCGCCTTAGGATTTCGCCGGTATGAAATTCAACGAGATCGCCCACTCCTAATTGGAGCTCCTCCAGATTCCTCACAAAAACATGTTGATTTATGCCACAATTGTTCAAAATCAGACACGGCAGCGGAAATGGTGCTTCATCCGGCGAGAGAGAAAGAGAGTGACAGCTAGAGACAGACTGCATAAAACATTTTCTACTTTCCTGCGTTGGAGGAGGATAGAGGCTGGCTGGAGACGCTGGTCATTCGGGAGCGCCAGTTCAGTCCTACACTATGGCGCAAAGAGCCAAGGAAGGGAGGAACATTTGGAATCCCTCAAAACAGACCGGCGTCTTTCATAAACAAGCAGCAGAACAATGCTAACTAGGATGATGAAGACTCCCACAGGACGAAACACGAGAGCTCGGAATCAAATTTGTTAGAAGGCAATTCAATTAGAAATAGATTAGCATCGGGCCATGCGGAGGAACAAGGCTTGTTCAGACCTGCTATCAGGGACGGCCATGTTTAAAAGGCAGGACATTATTTATTGGACATCAGCCATTCTCCAGATTTTCAGTGATGGCCTTGCTCTCTCCTGGATAGTTTTGGTAGCCTCTCCATGCCCTACAAGGTGGTGGTACCAGCTTTACAGCTGGGAAACAAGCCCAAAATTCATTTTTCCACATAGCTCCAGAAGGAATCAACCGACAGGAAGGAAGATTGGTGGATAGGTTTGACATCATGAGACATGTGATTCAAGTGTGATTCAAGTTTGACAGGTGACAGGTATGGATGGGCTTTATCGCTGTACCTGACTGACCCAACAGCCACCATTACAGACCTCCAGCGAGCAGTGGTGTCCTCCATGAGTCATCCTGTTAGTGCAGCACCATTGGCAGACGACTGCACCACGCAGGACTACATGCACACAGACCGTTACCACGACTGGCCTTAACACCACGTCACCGTCACCAAACACTGCAGTGGTGTCGTACCAGACTGTCATGGAGTGACCCAACGAATGGTGTGTGGAGGCACCGTGGTCAGCACCAAGATGAAGGGTTTGTTGTCACACGTCCAGAAGGCCTGGTATCCCTCCACCTCCACCCCTACCGCACCATCTACAGGAACTGTGTGAGGAAATTTAAGCTGCATGGGATGGATTATCACAGGACACAATCAGGAACCTCTACAGCTCCATACCGAGACGTCTGGCGTGTTGGGTTAGCAAACATATTGTCAATATCAGTCTAAATTGATTATCATTTATTGTTCCTCATAACCTTTATCATCCATCTCAATAGCATTTCAGTGCCACACTTCCTTCCGGGAGCAGCTGTTCCCTTGACGATGAGTATGTCCGAAAGGTCACATGACTAGATTAGAATGAGCATGGCTTTTGATAATGTTCTGAAGGTTACATATATGTAGACATAACCATTTGATTGATAACCTAACATTGAGCTGAATTAGCTCCAGCTGCTTCAAAGTCAATGAGCCAATTAACTTTATTGCCAAACCCACTAACTCCTGTAGCTTGGCAACAGCATAGTTCTTACCATGCTTTCCATGTACAAATATATTACAGCAGAGAAATTAAAGCATGGTGATATGCAGCTTTGATCTGTTTTGCTCAAGCTAAGCTAATTGATGATAATAGGAATAAATGAAAGCTGGTACATGTACTTTTGCATGGAAGGAACTGGAGGCTCATCTTTGAATATCAGGTACGAGTCTTGCAAGTCAATGTTACCGATCAATGCAAAGATCCAGCTGCTGGGTAGGGCCTCCCGTTGCTCTCGGAAGTTGTTGCATGTGGTGTTTATTCAGAGTGTAATACCTTAACGGGTTAGCCAACTTGAATTTCAGCCAGCATTAGGCTAGCAAGAAACTTAAGCCTACATCACATTTATAGAATTTGGCAGACTCTTTTATCCAGGGTCGTTTACAGTCTAACTATCTGGAAGAAGAAAGCTAATGGTGGGTGGAGGGCAGGAGTGCTACACACTACACCACACCATACCAACAGCAATCCAAGCAAGAGCACTATTGTTCTATGGGCCTTTCCATTGAGCTTCCACAAGTACCAGTAACAGATGGGATTAGATTTGGCATGTACTGGAGAAGCTTCTGAATGTATGGATGTCGACTACGTCAGTGTTCAGACACTCTTGCATCAAAGAATTGGTCAGTTGGGCCAAATTTGGTGGATGCCTTCCCTGGTGTTTTACTGGTTAATCCAGGTAGTCCTACAGATTTCCATGACTATTTACATCTGGAGATTTTGCTGGAACGAATGAACTGACAGGAATGAAACTTGGTGGGTGGGGTTGACATTGTGAGACATGCTAATGACTCAACTTTCCTGCTTGGCAAGGATGTGTCTTTTTGCTGTACCTGACTAACCCAGCAGCCACAGTTGCGGATATTCAACAAGCAGTGATGCCCTACAAGAGTTGTGCCAGCACCGTTGGCAGACGGTTGCACCACGCAGGACTACATGCACACAGACCGTTACCACGACTGTCCTTAACACCACGTCACCGTCACCAAAGACTGCAGTGGTGTCATACCAGACTGTCATGGAGTGACTCAGAATGGCAGCGGGTCATCTTCAGTGACGAGTCCCGCTTTAGTCTTGGTGGAGACGACCAGCGAATCCGTGTGTGGAGGCACCGTGGTCAGCACCAAGTTGTCACATGTCCAGAAGGCCTGGTGTCCCTCCACCTCCACCCTAGTGCAACACTTGAAGTTTCTGGATGTAGGCCACATCAATGTTCAGACACTCTTGCATCAAAGAATCGGTCACTTGGTCCAGATTTGGTGGATGCCTTCCCTGGTTGTTCCAGGGAGCCCCACAGATTTCCAAGAGGATTTACATCTGGGGATTTCGCAGGCCAGTCCAGATGTGTGAAGGCTCCTGAATGTTCATTATGCCAAACAATCACATTTGCTTGTCTGGCCATGCCGTGCTGCCCTAGTAAGAGTCCTTGGGCAAGCCTCCTAACACTACAGTGACGTGTCATTGGATTGCCCTTGTAAGTCACCGGTGGTGATGTTTGTGAGGAAGGTCTGGTGGCTGACATGCTAACGGGACGGTGGTTGGTCAGGGAGTTCATGTACAATATTTATTTCTACACAGGACAATAAAACCCCCATCCGTTAGACTATCACTGTATGGAACCCACACGTCCAACCGAAAATCCAACCATTCTTTATCAGATTGAACATTCCAGAGTTAATGAGTAGTGTCGGTATCTGTGGGACATCCCACAGATACCGTTGGTGGTTAAATCACTTTCTAGGGTTGCCAGATCTTAGCAAAATTCAAGAAACCCAAGAACGTTCTGAGGACAGCTTAAAAATGTTGACAGATGCTCGGACGTTTAGACGTTCAGACACTTGTTGGAATAAGGCTTTATGAATTTTGCTGCATGGTTTTGCCAGGCGGTAATAGTATTCGCTCACACAGCACATTGTTCACTCCATCCTACATTTTCTCTCTCTCTCTCTCTCTTTCTCTTTCTGTCTCTCTCTCTCTCTGTCTGCATAAGGCCATTGTCTGGACCTGGCCCTGTTTAAGTGTGGGAGGTTTGGTCAGGACAGGAGGACAAAGCCGTGCTGACAGTGCGGCCCCTCTGAAAGGCCGTGAAATGACTTCGCCTCTTCTCTTTTCTCTGCACGTGGGGGGGAGATGGAATATTCCGATTGCTTCCTTCATTCCCTGCACGTACTGGAACGCTGTTCAATTTTGCCGCATGCGTACAGTACCCGGGAGGTCAGCGTGCAGTCAGACCTTTATTATTTGGGCAGATGGTCAGCTATGTGCCTATCCGAGCGTGAGAGAACTTTGATCATAAAGTCGTAAAGATTCTACCATTTCTCAGCTTGCACTTTGTCCACCGACACTTTTCAGATTCCAGATTCCAGATTTAACCTCCAGAAGTCCGGAACTATTAGAGTTAGAAGAAAACGCTACTGCAGTATCACTACACCATCACATCATTACCCAGATCTACACCTCCTGGAGGAAAAGAGGAGGACATGGAGACAAGTCATGCAAGACATCGCAGGGGAGGAGAAGAAGAAGGAAAGAAAGAATAAAAAAGAAAGGAAGAATAGGAAAAAAGGATTGAAAGAATGAAGCAAAGAAGGAAGGAAAATAGAAGAGAATGACAGATGGAAGGAAACAAGGATAGAAACAAAGAAAATTTTAAAGAAAGAAAGAGAAAAAAGAAAGAATAAAAGAAGGAATGAAAGGAGGAAATTATGAAAGGAAACAAGGATAGAAACAAGGAAATTTAGGAAAAAGAAAGAAAGAAAGGGATAAAGTAAGAAAGAAAAAGAAACCAGGAAAGAATGAAATGAAAGAAGGAAGGAAGGAAACAGTGAGGAAACAGAGGACCAAATAAATGAACAACGAAAGAAAGAAAGAAAGAAAGAAAGAAAAATAAAAGAGGAAAGAATGAAAGGAAAGAAGGAAGATGAAGGAAAACAAGGACATTTAGGAAAAAGACAGAAAGAAAGAAAGAAGGAAAAAGGAAAATAAAAAGAAGGAAGGAGAGAAGGAAGGAAAAAGAGAACCAAGTAAATAAACAACGGAAGGAAGGAAAAAAGAAAGAAAGAAAGAAACAAAGAAAGAAAGAAAGAAAGAGGAAAGAATGAAAGGAAAGAAGGAAGATGAAGGAAAACAAATACATTTAGGAAAAAGACAGAAAGAAAGAAAGAAAGAAAGAAGGAAAAAGAAAAAGAAGGAAGGAAAGAAGGAAGGAAAAAGAGAACCAAGTAAATAAATGAAGGAAGAAAGAACAAAAGAAAGAAAGAAAACAAGGATAGAAACAAGGAACTTTAGGAAAAAGACAGACAGAAAGAAAAACAAAAAAGAAAGAAAGAAAAAGAAGGAAGGAAAGAATGAAAGGAAAAAGAAAAGCTAAAAGAACAAGAAATGGAAGAATGAACAAAAAACAAAGGAAGACAATAGGCAAAAAATATGATCAACGGTTTGGAAGGAATGAGGGAAAGGACAGATCTAAATTTCTTCAGGATCAATAAAGTATCTATCTATCTATCTATCTATCTATAAGGAAGAAAGAAATAAAAAGGAAAGGATGAAAGAAAGAGGAGAAGATGACTAGGTAATAGACTGGAAGAGTGCATGGAGAAGCACTTTAAACAAGCTCAGCCAATCAGCTTCGAGCACACTGTGACATCAGTTGTGGTAGCTGGGAGGCAGACAGTGAGTGTCCAGCACCAGCATCGCTACATGGGTCGCAGTGTTAACGATGTAGGCCACACTACCTAAAGACACAGATACTCAACAGCTCTAACTGATGCGAGTCTGGGCCGGTCCATATCGTGAGACACCACATCTACTCCTGATGTACACAGTATGATACTCCTCCATATCTCCACCTCTAATATAGATTTAGTGGTGTAAAGACTTTGCTCTCTTTTTCTGCACAGTGTAAAAGCTCTAGCTCTCCTTTCAGTCTACTGAATATTGATGATGGACAGACCAGTGCTAGTTTATGGGTGGGTGTCTTCAGTTACGTTCTACGGTAAGGCATTAAGATAAACATACGCCTCCTATGAGGAGCCGTACTGTACTGTATGTTGCATTCCCAGTGGGACAGGCTTTGTCTCGGGAGAGTGCCAGTCCTGCTGGGGCAGCTGTCTTGTGAATAGACCTCAGCGCGAACAGTGTAAGCTGTATTAAGTGCGTTGGGAGAAAGAAAGGAACGGAAAAACAGCAGTAAGGAAAACAATACGGTGTGTTCCCTGCGAGTGCTGTAATTACATAGTGGCTTACATAATGACAGAGATGGATTTTTGATTGACATGCTGTATTAACAGGTCCCAATCTGCACTTCTGACTCTTTTCTATGCCTGCTTCCATCATGTTAACAAATAAAAACAAAAAAAACAAAAGAAATCTAGAAAAAAAAAGTATTTATTTATTTATTTATTTATGTGTGTAAACACCGCACAAGAACAACTAGCCAAGAAACGTGTAAAATGATTGCACAGCTTGAGATTGTTCCTAGCCACATGAATGGGAGTCTATGGTTGGAATGAGGGATGAATAAATGACACATACAGAGGAGTGCAGGTCAGTATGGCTGGGGGTTAGAGTTTGGGGATCTGTCCTGAGTGAGGACATGTAGTTTGGTGGCTGTAGGTTAAAGGAACCAATAGGGTTTGAATGGAGGTGAAAATGAATGGGAGTCTATGGGAGGAATGAGGGATGAATAAATGACACACAGAGGAGTGCAGGTCAGTATGGCTGTGGGTTAGGGTTTGGAGTTCTGTCCTGAGTGAGGACATGCAGTTCGGTGGCTGTAGGTTAAAGGAACCAATAGGGTTTGAATGGAGGTAATAATGAATAGGAGTCTATGGGAGGAGTGAGGGATGAATAAACAACAAACACAGATGAGTGCAGGTCAGTATGGCTGGGGGTTAGAGTTTGGGGGTCTGTCCTGAGTGAGGACATGGAGTTTGGTGGATGTAGGTCAAAGGACACAATAGGGTTTGAATGGAGGTGAAAATGAATGGGAGTCTATGGGAGAAACGAGGGATGAATAAACGACACACACAGAGGAGTGCAGGTCAGTATGGCTGGGGGTTAGGGTTTGGGGATCTGTCCTGGGTGAGGACGTGCAGTTTGGTGGCTGTAGGTTAAAGGAAACAATAGGGTTTGAATGGAAATGAAAATGAATGTGAGTCTATGGGAGGAATGAGGGATGAATAAACGACACACACAGAGGAGTGCAGGTCAGTATAGCTGGGGGTAAGCGTTTGGGGATCTGTCCTGGGTGAGGACATGTAGTTTGGTGGCTGTAGGTTAAAGAAACCAATAGGATTTGAATGGAGGTGAAAATGAATAGGAGTCTATAGGAGAAACAAGGGATGAATAAATGGCACACACAGAAGAGTGGAGGTCAGCATGACTGTGGATTAGAGTTTGGGGGTCTGTCCTGAGTGAGGACATGGAGTTTGGTGGCTGTAGGTTAAAGGAAACAATAGGGTTTGAATGGAAATGAAAATGAATGGGAGTCTATGGGAGGAATGAGGGATGAATAAACGACACACACAGAGGAGTGCAGTTCAGTATAGCTAGGGGTAAGCGTTTGGGGATCTGTCCTGGGTGAGGACGTGCAGTTTGGTGGCTGTAGGTTAAAGGAACCAATAGAGTTTGAATGGAGGTGAAAATTAAGGGGAGTCTATGGGAGGAATGAGGGATGAATAAATGACACACAGAGGAGTGCAGGTCAGTATGGCCGGGGGTTAGAGTTTGGGGATCTGTCCTGGGTGAGGACATGTAGTTTGGTGGCTGTAGGTTAAAGAAACCAATAGGATTTGAATGGAGGTGAAAATGAATAGGAGTCTATAGGAGAAACAAGGGATGAATAAATGGCACACACAGAAGAGTGGAGGTCAGTATGACTGTGGATTAGAGTTTAGGGGTCTGTCCTGAGTAAGGACATGCAGTTTGGTGGCTGTAGGTTAAAAGGAAACAGTAGAGTTTAAATGAAGGTGAAAATGAATGGGAGTCTATGGGAGAAACGAGGGATGAATAAACGACACACATGAATAAATGACACACAGAGGAGTGCAGGTCA
>JAMWET010006283.1:115000-147228 GCA_024036415.1 Prochilodus magdalenae
GTTAGTGGAAGTGCAAGATAGGTGTTTCTAATAAAGAGGCCAGTTTACAGGAAAAACAAGGTGTGTGTTTCTATGAAGTGATGAAGGTGTGGAAGGTTTAAGGTTGGGGTTTCTAATAAAGTGGCCAGTTACTGGAAGGAAAAGGTTGGTGTTTCTGATAAAGTGGCCAGTAAGCAGAAGAACAAGGGAGGTGTTTCTCAAAGTGGCCAGGGAGTGGAAGGAAAAGGCTGGTGTTCCTAATAAAGTGGCCAGTTAGTGGAAGTAAAAGGTTGGTGCTTCTAATAAAGTGGCCAGTTTTGTGAAAAACAAGTTTGGTGTTTCTGATAAAGTGGCCAGTTAGTGGAAGTAAAAGGTAGGTGTTTCTAATAAAGTGGCCAGTTTTGTGAAAAACAAGTTTGGTGTTTCTGATAAAGTGGCCAGTTAGTGGAAGTAAAAGGTAGGTGTTTCTAATAAAGTGGCCAGTTTTGTGAAAAACAAGTTTGGTGTTTCTAATAAAGTGGCCAGTTTTGTGAAAAACAAGTTTGGTGTTTCTGATAAAGTGGCCAGTTAGTGGAAGTAAAAGGTGGGTGTTTCTAATAAAGTGGCCAGTTTTGTGAAAAACAAGTTTGGTGTTTCTAATAAAGTGGCCAGTTAGTGGAAGTACAAGGTTGGTGTTTCTAATAAAGTGGCCAGTTAGTGGAAGTAAAAGGTAGGTGTTTCTAATAAAGTGGCCAGTTAATGGAAGTAAAAGGTAGGTGTTTCTAATAAAGTGGCCAGTTAGTGGAAGTACAAGGTTGGTGTTTCTAATAAACTGGCCAGTTAGTGGAAGTACAAGGTTGGTGTTTCTAATAAAGTGGCCAGTTAGTGGAAGTACAAGGTTGGTGTTTCTAATAAAGTGGCCAGTTAGTGGAAGTACAAGGTTGGTGTTTCTAATAAAGTGGCCAGTTAGTGGAAGTACAAGGTTGGTGTTTCTAATAAAGTGGCCAGTTGGTGGAAGTGAAAGGAAGGTGTTTCTAATAAAGTGGCCAGTTACTAGAAGTGAAAGGAACGTGTTTCTAATAAAGTGGCCGCTCAGTAGAAGCACGAAGGAGGTGTTTCTAATACAGTGGCCAGTTAATGGAAGTGAAAGGTAGGTGTTTCTGATAAAGTGGCCAGTTAGTGGATATACAAGACCCTTGTGAAGTGGCCAGTGAGCGTACAGAGCTAGCTCCTCCTTGTTTTATATCCTATAGCATTATGTTGCTTGTATGAGCAGCTCATACGCAGGTATACGTGCGTACGGTTCCCATATCCCAGATTTTCCCTCCGCTCAGGTACCGGAACGAGAGGCGAGAAGAAAGAATAACTCTGCAACTCGAGGCACTCGTAGTGAATTTCATAACCTCCTCAATTTATGCAAGATAATGATGGCCAGAAGCTTATTAAATTCCAGGAAGTCCGAGAAGCCAAGGCGGATAAAGGAGGCCGCTCGTTAGTTTTATGCTCTTGTCAAAGGCAAGCCTGACGCCCGATTAAATTTATTTCACGAACCCAAGCGAGCGTGAGCGCGGTCATTACCCATAGGTGTGTTTGTTCTATGCATGGCGAGGGCGCATATGCCCAAGTGTGGGCGGGTTGTCGGGATGGATGAGTGCTTCTCAAGATGTTAGTGAGATGAAGGACTTGAAGCTCCAGCGTCTTAAGCACTGCCTATCAAGCGTTTGGGGACACCAAGCTTTCCTGAGAGCTTTTAAGACTCCAATTATCCTCCACACTTGAAACGCCTCGTCTTATATCTTGCCTCATTTGTCCTACTTGTGGATGATTGAGACAAGCGGGTGGAGCGTATGGAGCAGGGGTGATTCTCGTCGACCATGTTTGAGTTGGTACGTAGATGTTTATTATCAGGATCTGAACGTGATGTCTTTATCGTCGTATCCTGTCTTGTTCGGAGGAGGAGAACCCATCCACTCCATTTGTCCTAGGACAATCAACCCCCTGTCTCTCAGTAAGAGGGGTCTGGGTTGGATTCCCAGCTCAGGCATCCCTGGTCTCTTCTGGGTGGAGATAGCTCTGTGGGTTTCCTCCCGGTTCTCCAGTTTCCTTCTCCAACCATACATGAATTCGGGTGAACTGGAGATGCTACAGTGACCTCTTGTTGGGAGTGAACAGCCTGTGAAGCTCACGGAGAAGGTCCCTGGAGTTATGGAATTATGGGCTGCCAACAACCATCCCTCCACAAGACCCTCCACACTAGGGCCAGTCTCTCTCGCTGCCTTACCATGCCACCTTCAGCCTTAAGCTTTGCCTCGCCATTGAGGGCTCCTGTCATGACTATGCCACTGAGTCTCAGGAAGCCTCACGGTGCTGTCCCACACCGTTACAGTCCTGACTGAGCCAACAGCCACGATTATGGACATCCAGTGAGCAGTGATGGCCTTCATGAGTCATCCATTGCCAGCACTGGTCACTCCAAACTCCCTCTACCGCACCATCTGCAGGAACTGTGTGAGGATGTTCAAGCTGCATGGGATGGATTATCACAGGACACCACTAGGAACCTCTACAGCTCCATACCGAGACGTCCACGTTGGTTTCAATACTTCATATATGCCCATGTATTCTTATTTACAACCAGCTGTTCTTCTTACCAAGGAAGACTCTCTTTGATGATACCCGAGGGATTAGCCCAGCTGCTTTACGCTAACGAAGCCTTTGAAGTTTTCAAATCACTTAATTGAAAGGAAAGTGTTTCAATTCCAAACAAACAAAGTGTCCCCAAACTTTTGACAATCCAGCCCCCCTCCCTCCTTTTCGCATAATACACAGGGCCCTATGAACCATGCTGCCCATTTCATTCCGCCCATCTCCCCGTCTCTCTCAAATTACCGTCTCGGAATTCCTTCGGAATTACACCCGTAATTATACATGTGCTAAGCAAAACAACTTCAATGAGCTTCCTAACCGGCGCCTTTCTCCGAAGGCAGCCAGGAAGGCGAAGATAAATAAATTGGGGGGTGAAAAAAAGGGAAAGCGTGCGAGTGATGTGCCGTTCGTTAAAGACGAGGGAGGGGAGGGGACGAAACAAAGCCCCTTACAAACTCTTAATTAAACTATCAGGGCCTCCATTTGATTTGAGCCGTATGCAAATGAGCGCTATCCTATTAAAGTCGGGGCGGTTTTTAAAAGTTCCCTGTTTGTTAGCGCTTCGGCTCGCTTCCAGGAACTTTATCAAAGGGAACGGATCGCCGAGAATGCCGAAAGGGGCCTTTAGGACGGATTTGAATTCTCCGAGTGCGCTTGTCCCTTAAAGGTTCCTCCAATAAAAACGGGGAGCTCGTGATTGGCAGGCCTGCCGGCTGAGCTTAATCCCTATGTGTGGGGAATAGTTAAATGCACAGTCTGTAGTGTATCCTGTTCTTCCATCCTTCCTTCATTATTGCCTTTCGTCCTCTATTAGGCCTCATCGTCTTCCTTCAGGTTGCATTTGTACACTCTTCCAACAAAGCCAGGGAGATGTCGGAGATGCCCACTCAGCTCCACTGACCATATAGGACACTCTGTAGGTGTACAGGTCCAGACTGTAGTCCATCTGTTTCTCTGTATACTGTATTACCCTGTTCTTCAAAGGGCAGGACCCCCACAGGACCACCCCAGAGCAGGTAGTATGTGGGTGGTCATTCTCAGCACTGCAGTGACACTGACGTGGTGGTGGGGTGTTAGTGTGTGTGGTGCTGGTGTGAGTGGATCAGACACAGCAGTGCTGCTGGAGTGTTTAGACACTGTGTCCACTCACTGTCCACTCTATTAGACACTCCTACCTTGCTGGTCCACCTTGTAGATGGACAGTCCGAGACGATAGCTCATCTGCTGCTGCACAGTGCAGTGTTGGTCCTCCTCTGGTCCTTCGTCAGTGGGCACAGGACGCTGGTCCACAGGACACCATTGACACCTGGATAGTTTTGGTTGGTGGTCGTTTCCCAGTCCAGCAGTGACACTGAAGGTGTCCAGCAGCACTGCTGTGTCTGATCCACTCACACCAGCGCCACACACACTAACACACCACCACAGGACGCTGCCCCACAGGACACCATTGGCTCCTGGATAGTTTTGGTTCGTGGTCGTTTCTCAGTCCAGCAGTGGCACTGAGGTGTCCAGCAGCACTGCTGTGTCTGATCCACTCCCACCAGCACCACACACTAACACCACCACCACGTCAGTGTCACTGCTGGACTGGGAATGATCCACCACCCACATCATACCTTCTCTGTGGTGGTCCTGTGGGGGTCCTGACCATTGAAGAGCAGGGTAATACAGTATACAGAGAAACAGATGGACCACAGTCTGGACTTGTACACCTACACTGTGTCCTATATGGTGTAGCAGGTGTAGATACAAGGAGGTGCGGCTAATGAAGTGGCCAATGGGTGTCACAGGTGTTCACTCGCATGTGCGCAGCTCATTTGTAACAGCGTGGGTCTGCCAGACCGAGACTGGCTAGCCTTATTTCTCTGACTGTTGTCTTACACGCCACACCACACCCGCCCACACACACGGTCTGTCTCTGTTTTGACAGCCTCCTTATCGCAGCTCCATGCTAGCCTGCTTATTTACTACAGCGCTGGTTTAATCTCACCTCACAACTGGATTTGCTGGAGGCAGATGCCTCTAATATATTTACACGCGGTATTTGGACATGTGGTGCCAGCGTCTCAGCAGAGGATGAGTCTACAGGATTCTCCTTATAGATGTAGGACAAGTAGGGGCATGCCCAGTTTGGACCATTTGGTTGAGTCCATGTAAGAGGGGGTGATTGACAGTGTTTACCCAGATCTTTGATGCAAAGTCAAGTCAACATTTATTTATATAGCGTCACAAAGCAGCTTTACAAAGAATCTGGTGTTCGAGGCCCCAGTGAGCAAGCCGAGGGCCACAGTGGCAAGGAGAACCTCCCTCAGGAAGGAAGAAACCTCAAGAGGAACCAAGACTCAAAGGGGGAACCCATCCTCCTCGAGTCAACACCAGATACAAGACAGCACGAGAGAGGAGAGTATAATGTCTGGTTAGTCTGTAGTTCAGTAGTTGGGTCATCAGATGGGTCAGCAGGATGCAGGCCAAGCCCCCACAGTGCAGGACAGCCAGGAGCTCCGTGGTGGTTAAAGGCTCCCAGTGGCTCGCAGTCAGAGCAGATGTAGTACCAGCATCAGCCCGCACAGGATGGGCAGCAGTTATATGGTGTTCAGAGTGCAGCAGTGACTCCGGCAGGCCTGGCTCCTACAGCAGGACTAACAGGGAGAGCCAGAAAGTCACACAGACATGAGGTCTCCCTGAGAAGTCAGCGCCCCTCTGCTCCACCCTCAACAAACCTGAACATGAAGAGCAGCGGGACCACCACACCAACACTCCAAACTGTAGGCACAAACTATCATCAGCTGGATGTTTTGACTTGATTGATGACTTTTATTTTATTGTCTATACAGTATTTGAAAGATGTCTCTTTAAAGGGGCAGTAGTTGTGGTCTTTGTGCCCCCCCCTTCTCTTGAATGGTTTCTACCTGCTAACTTAACCTCTAGGGGAAAGACAATGGGTGGGGAAAGGGTTTTGTCTCTCATTGGTTAGGGAGAGAGAAAAAGCAAGGGGTGATGCTGCGGACCACCCAAGAGAAGTTTTGATTTGCTTCTTTAACTGGACTTCCTTGGTTACCTATACCGTTGTGGGAGCCAACACTACCCTTACCAGAGCTAGGTGTGGCACTGGTGGGATCTCTCCAAAGGAGGATGGTAGGGTTCCTGTTTTAATGCCCAAAGTTAGGTTTACGATCCCAGAAGGCAAGGCTTCCCGAGGCATAGGCAGTTGTTGAAGGAAGGCAGAGGGACTCCATTGAAAGCACTGACCAAAGGATGGAATGTTCTAGAGCAGCTGTACATGAACCTAAGGTCAACATGCCCAATGCCAAGCATGGGCTAGAGCAGTGTTCCTCAATCCTGGTCGTGGTGGTACCCTGACTTGCATGTTTGGGGCTTTCTCTGTTCCCAACAAGCTCTTCCAGAGTAGTCGGGGGGTCCCCTAAAGCAGGGATCCCCTAATGTGAGCAAGCTTGAGAGGCACTAGGCTAAAAGGGTAACAAGACCACCACAGTTTGGCTATGGGGCAGTGCAACAGTGATCTCCTGAGGGACGGAGCGCCATTCCAATACTTTTGAGATGAGTTGCAATGGGGATTGTGATCCGGAACCAAGTACCCAGTATCACCCAGTGCAATCAAATCTTTGCAGCAATGTTCCAACATCAAATGAAAAGCCTTCGCAGAAGAATAGAGGCAGTTACTGTAGACACAAGCTCGCAATGTTTGACTATACTGTTCCAGCTTCCATAAAGATTCATTTTAGATGCATCCTGTATGAATAGCATGGCCCGTTCATGACCCTTGACCTTGTTGTTTTTTTTTTTTACCCCTACCCATTGCTTCCTTGACTGATCAAGCAGTAACAGGGGCAAACAAGAGGCAGAGAGTCCGTCCCTTACTGTCCTTGGCATAGGACCTCTAGCTTTCTTCCCTCATCACACTCCAGTTGACCTCAACATGCTGGGGAATTCTCCGTGTCCCTACATGTTCTTGATAGCAGCACTGTGAAGTGCTCCTTGACCCGGGAAGCGTAGCCAAGAAAGTAAACAAGCCAGGTTCCGGCATCCCATGACTCTCTGCTGTTTGCTTTCAACAAACCGCTATCGATTCCAGCAACGGGATAATGCTTGGAGGAACGGTTGGGGAATGAGAGGAAGTACAGGTGTTTTCATGCGGTGTAATCTATTTTTAATCAAGTATCCCTTCATCAAGGAGAATACGAATGAACACATATAAGGGTTGTTCTGGATCCTTCTTCGGAGAACCAGGTTTTTGTGTGCTTGTTTTTATTGCCGAGTTCTTTTCTCTTCCTAAAGTTGAAAGATATTTAGATACCCCCCTATAGATCATCATCATCAAGTGGTATCATCAGACTACATGGTCGAAATTGGTTGTTTCTCAACAGGGTTGGGATTACGTTGTATCTAGGACGAGGTGCATATGACTTCAGCCATCTAAAAGCATCTTCAGTGTGCTGTCCAAGAGATTGATCCATCACGGTTGTCTGAGCATGAAGCAAAGTATGATCCCCCTCCCACCACCCAGGAACCAATGCTGCCCACTCTACCCGCCCCCCTCCATAATCAAACTCAATGACCCCTGAATTTCCCACTACCGCCTTAACGAGGGGCTTCTTTCTGGCTTTGCTTCTCGCAAACTCGTCCACCAGGTCATCAAAGTTCAGCTCTTTAACAAGCTCTGACCGACAGTGTTCTGGACACCGGGTTGTCTTTGATCTGTTTTATTTTGGAGTCTGTTTAATCCGATCCATTAAGGACAACGAGCATTCCTAACAACGAGTGTTAGGAAAAGATATACAGTGTTCGGGAGCGTTTGGTAGTTTTGATGGTGTAATTCCGCACTTGTCTGTTTCAGACCAGTCATCAAACCATGTTTGGATATTCGTTTGCTGGGTGGGTGCTGGGTTAGGAATTTTAGGCTTATCCTGTATATCTGCACTCCTGGACACTCTTAGACACTTTACTGTATATACTGTATATCTGCATTCCTGGACACTCTCAGACACTACTGTATATACTGTATATCTGCACTCCTGGACACTCTCAGACACTACTGTATATACTGTATATCTGCACTCCTGGACACTCTCAGATACTTACTGTATATACTGTATATCTGCACTCCTGGACACTCTCAGACACTACTGTATATCCTGTATATACAGTACTCCTGGACACTCTGGACACTTACTGTATATACTGTACATCTGAACTCCTGGACACTTACTGTATATACTGTACATCTGAACTCCTGGACACTCTCAGACACTTTACTGTATATCCTGTACATCTGAACTCCTGGACACTCTCAGACACTTTACTGTATATACTGTATATCTGAACTCCTGGACACTCTCAGACACTTTACTATATATACTGTATATCTGCACTCCTGGACACTCTCAGACACTTTACTGTATATACTGTACATCTGAACTCCTGGACACTCTCAGACACTTTACTGTATATACTGTATATCTGCACTCCTGGACACTCTCAGACACTCTACTGTATATACTGTATATCTGCATTCCTGGACACTCTCAGATACTTACTGTATACATTGTATATCTGCACTCCTTAACACTCTCAGACACTTTACTGTATATACTGTACATCTGAACTCCTGGACACTCTGACACTGTATATACTGTACATCTGAACACCTGGACACTCTCAGACACTACTGTATATCCTGTATATCTGCACTCCTGGACACTCTGGACACTTCACTGTATATCCTGTACATCTGAACTCCTGGACACTCTCAGACACTTTACTGTATATACTGTACATCTAAACTCCTGGACACTCTGGACACTTACTGTATATACTGGACATCTGAACTCCTAGACACTCTCAGACACTTTACTGTATATACTGTACATCTGAACTCCTGGACACTTTACTGTATAAACTGTACATCTAAACTCCTGGACACTCTGGACACTTACTGTATATACTGGACATCTGAACTCCTGGACACTCTCAGACACTTTACTGTATATACTGTACATCTGAACTCCTGGACAATCTCAGACACTTACTGTATATCCTGTAAATCTGCACTCCTGGACACTTACTGTATATACTTTACATCTTAACTCCTGGACACTCTCAGACACTTTACTGTATATGCTGTAACTGTACTGTACTGTTGGTTGACACACAAGCTCCCTGAAACAAAAAATGAGTCACCTTCAGTGTGTTTAGAGTGGTAGTAACGTCAGGCTCCTGCAGGTGGCACTGCATGAGGATGATGAGGCTATAAATCCCTGTGGGGTGTGAGTGACAGGATCTATAGATTGGGAAGAGGTGCTACAGTGCAGGGAATGTCTCGTTCCATGTATGGAAAATGGCTCCAGAGCAGATATTAATGATTGGCTAAAAAGAGGGACTGAGCATTTGGGCGTGGCCAAAGACCATAGTGTGAAGGAAGTAGCTGAATCTGCAGGTGTATGGAAGCGTATGGTCATACGGGTCTACCAGCAGTGGCTCTTCGGAATTGTGCCAGGGAAGGCGTCCACCAAATCTGGCCCCAATTCTGAACATTGATGTGGCTACATCCAGAAACTTGTCCAGTCCATGCCCAATACAGTCCCAGCCTCTGTAAACAGAAAGTCGTGAATTCAAATGAACCCAAGTTTCCTTTCAGAAGGTAATGAGCCAAGACGTGTTTGGCGTAATAAGGCTAATGCAGCTAATACGTTATGGAAGCTTGTACCTGAGCGATTAGCATCATACAAACCTCATGCCCGGGTGATCGTGGATGAAACTCGGGCTTTCTTTCTTAACAACTTGATGTTTTTAAGGCAGTGTTTCACAACCTGTGAGCCCCAGACCACCACTGGGCCATAGAGCATCTTCTAGTGGTCCATGGGCCTGTATTCGGGTGGAGTCAGTGGTTTGTAGTGGACCAGAAATGTCATATATGACTATATTAGTGTTACATGTTTAGTATAATGATAGTATAAAGAGTAGCAGGATAATTAAACATCTTCAGATGACATTAGCCACGGGCTAACCACTGATGGAGAAGTTTCTTGGGGTGCTTTTGCAGTTCACTTGTTTGAATTTGGATGTATCGTATTTGGATATATCGTATAGTGTATTTTATGAAAGTTGATTTCAGTTTTCGGGTGGGCTACTATGCTTTGTGGTTATTGTCAGCTGGGCCTTGGGGTCAGAAAGGTTGAGATCCCCTGGCACATATCGTCACTGTCCAAAGAAAAACAGGTATCTCCAAAATGGCAACTTTACAGGAGAGGCCAAAAACCAAATTTAATTAGAATGGAAGTCAATGGAACCAGACGACTTTTCAAGCAGCATTGGGCCATTTCTGTTGGTCCATTCTTCATGATATCTCTACACAGTGTAAACAGCAGTGCTTGTGATCAAATGAGACCTAAAAGTAAAAATCGACAAAAATGGAGACACATTTTTCTTTGGACAGCGACGATATGTTTAGGCATCTAGTTTGTGTAGGGTGGTCACACGTCCGGTTTTAGGCTGGGCAGTCCGGTGTTTCAACTCCCAGTCCTCCGTCTGGTGCAGTACCTGGATGGATGTCTATGAGTTCTCGTTCTCATTGGCTTAACAAGGCCACGTGACCTTGTGACTTGCCTCCTGGCTAACCGCAGGTCAGCCCTCTAAATGCTAGTCTATTAACAAGCCCCCCGTCTGACTGGGTACTGGGTAAACTGAGTACAATTACATTTGTCAAATGGGTTGCATCAGATAACAATACGCTGTAGGAACCCCTGTTGTACTTCCGACTCCTCAAGGTAACCGTTCTCTCCTCGAGCTTTGATTCTTTCAAAGGAACGGATGATTGCATAATTCATCCCTCGCCCAAAATAGATATCCAGGGTTCAGACTCGGTAAACCTAAACAGCCTTCAGTGATGCGCTCCGAGGGTTTGAGTAGCCCAATTAGCAGTTTCGTAATGAGCGATGAGCCAACAAATGCAGCTAAAACCTTTTGATCTTGCTAGATGGGTGTTGTTGAGGATTTATGGGAGAGCAAATGTACACACGAGCACATTAGGAATCTATGGACGTGTGGAGTCACTTTGTTCCCGTTCCCTAAGGCTCCCTCGGTTCCATTGGCCTGCTTTATGGACAAACACTTAACCGAAAGATGAAGCACTGTTGATTGAAATGCATGCTGCATGGAGATGTATGGAAAATTGGCTTTTAAGCCTGCAGTAAAAATTGAACTATAACAATTCCAGGCAGAGAAAAAAGGAGCCCAAGTGATGTACGCTATCTAAACAGCTTGCTGCCTTGCTAATTGGAGCATTTAGCATGGTGTCCTCTTCATATAATGAGCCGATTCTCTTATTTGGGTAATCCATTCTCTACGCTGTAATGATACCGCGGCTATACGTGTGCATTTATACTCACTGGGCCTTTCATTAAGTCCACCTTCTGGTCTATACACTCACTGTCCATGTTATCAGCTCCACTGACCATATAGGGCACTCTGTAGGTGTACAGGTCCAGACTGTAGTCCATCTGTTTCTCTGTATACTGTATTACCCTGTTCTACAATGGGCAGGACCCCCACAGGACCACCACAGAGCAGGTATGATATGGGTGGTGGATCATTCTCAGCACTGCAGTGACACTGACGCGGTGGTGGTGTGTTAGTGTGTGTGGATCAGACACAGCAGTGCTGCTGGAGTGTTGAGACACTGTGTCCACTCACTGTCCACTCTATTAGACACTCCTACCTTGCTGGTGTAGATGGACAGTGAGAGACGATAGCTCATCTGCTGCTGCACAGTGCAGTGTTGGTCCACCTCTGGTCCTTCGTCAGTGGGCACAGGACGCTGCCCCACATGACGCTGCCCACAGGACACCATTGGCTCCTGGATAGTTTTGGTCGGTGGACGTTTCTCAGTCCAGCAGTGACACTGAGGTGTCCAGCAGCACTGCTGTCTGATCCACTCACACCAGCACCACACACACTAACACACCACCATCACGTCAGGGTCACTGC
This sequence comes from Prochilodus magdalenae, assembly GCA_024036415.1. Taxonomy (NCBI): domain Eukaryota; kingdom Metazoa; phylum Chordata; class Actinopteri; order Characiformes; family Prochilodontidae; genus Prochilodus; species Prochilodus magdalenae. Next base: position 126,608 of record JAMWET010006283.1, read on the forward strand.
AGTGCTGAGAATGATCCACCACCCACATAGTACCTGCTCTGTGGTGGTCCTGTGGGGGTCCTGACCATTGAAGAACAGGGTAATACAGTATACAGAGAAACAGATGGACTGAATGGTGTAAAGGTCAGCATTTCAAACGGGAGGAATAACAATGGAGGTAAGAGGTTTTGATCCAAAGTGTTCTAGGACCCATCTCAGGAACAGCATTGGTCTTAGCGGTTAGCGGCTACGGACAGCATGTGACCCCATATCCTCATCCCTCACAAGGGACCTCTATCCAGTTACTTAATATTCAGCCACCGTAGTCTCTGAGTGAGCAAACCGCTCTGTCCACGCCGGGGAGGTTTCACAAGATGACGGCAGCTAAAAACGAAACAGTTCTGACAAGCCCAAAGCAAAGAAACCTGCTGGTGCATACCCCCACCCCTCCGCCGACCCCCACCCTTGAATAAACATGCTCCCCTTGAAATCCAAACCACAGAGGTATAAAACCGGCAAGTCCGTTTCTGGAACAGCTCAATCAAACGAGTGCGGCTGACACCGCTAAGTCCATCTGGCACCGGGCTCTGTCTTGGTCCACTGCTTACCCAACCGCCTGACTTATGCAGCACTTTGGGATTCTATCAATAGCGTATGAGCATGAGCGCTCTTAATCCGGAAGCGCACTTCCGAATCAAGTGCCAAGTCCCGGAGCGCACTGGCAGACCACAGGGTTGTACGGAGTGTTGACCTTCGGGCTATGACCAGCAGTTCTGTTTAGTGCTGTTTCTATCAGTCTCAGTGGGATGATTGGGAAAGTGGTCAGTATGGATTTTGGAATTCACACTTACCATAAGAAGAACAGCTGCACCCAAAAGGAGGTGTGGGAGTGCGGTGCTGTTGGGAAGGGCAATAAAGGTGACCAGGATCAATAACTGATGATAAATTTAGACTGATAGGATCAATATTTACTGAGCTACACATACAGAAGTCTGTCTCTCAGTATGGCGTCGGGCCGCCATGTTTGCTAACCCAACACGCCAGACGTCTCGGTATTGAGCTGTAGAGGTTCCTAATGGTGTCCTGTGATACTCCATCCCATGCAGCTTGAACATCCTCACACAGTTCGTGCAGATGGTGCAGTAGGGGTGAAGGTGGAGTGACACCAGGTCATTCAGCAGCTCGGTGTTGTAGAACTACTGACCATACCCATCATAAATGATTTCCACCAGTGGTGGACAAAGTACACAAGCCATGTAGTTGAGTTAAAGTAGAGACTAGGGTTGCCGCCCGTCCCACCCCCCAATGCCCTGCCCCAAAAGGTACCTTCAGATGTACTTAGTTATGGAAAGTACCAGTACTAAAGTATGTACCTTCAGATGTACTTAAGTATGGAGAGTAACAGTACTAAAGTATCTACCTTCAGATGTACTTAAGTATGGAGAGTACCAGTACTTAAGTATCTACCTTCAGATGTACTGAAGTATGGAGAGTACCAGTACTAAAGTATGTACCTTAAGATGTACTTAAGTATGGAGAGTAACAGTACTAAAGTATGTACCTTCAGATGTACTTAAGTATGGAGAGTAACAGTACTAAAGTATGTACCTTCAGATGTACTTAAGTATGGAGAGTAACAGTACTAAAATATGGACCTTTAGATGTACTTAAGTATGGAAAGTAACAGTACTAAAGTATGTACTTTCAGATGTACTGAAGTATGGAGAGTACCAGTACTAAAGTATGTACCTTCAGATGTACTGAAGTATGGAGAGTACCAGTACTTAAGTATCTACCTTCAGATGTACTGAAGTATGGAGAGTGCCAGTACTAAAGTATGTACCTTCAGATGTACTTAAGTATGGAGAGTAACAGTACTAAAGTATGGACCTTTAGATGTACTTAAGTATGGAAAGTAACAGTACTAAAGTATCTACTTTCAGATGTACTGAAGTATGGAGAGTACCAGTACTTAAGTATCTACCTTCAGATGTACTGAAGTATGGAGAGTACCAGTACTAAAGTATGTACCTTAAGATGTACTTAAGTGTGGAGAGTAACAGTACTAAAGTATGTACCTTCAGATGTACTGAAGTATGGAGAGTAACAGTACTAAAGTATGGACCTTTAGATGTACTGAAGTATGGAGAGTAACAGGAGTATGGTTTATTACGGCTGTAATGTCCTATTATCATTTCTGGAACAGGACTCTTCATCAGCTCAGTGTAGGGGAAGAGACTCTAGTGTCTCTCAGTCCACCAGTCTTTAATAGAAGCTCATTCATTACTCTGACACTGACGTCTATTCACATCATCAGAACACTGAAGGAGAACAGGTTCCATTAGCTAGAACCAAGCTCTGTCCAACAGTTCAACACAATGATTAAATGATGATTTCTGAGTTAGCACTATAGCGCTAAGCCGCTGATTGGTCTGGTTGGTCTGAGTGGGTCAGTCGCCAAACTGTGCTAGACTGGCCTTCAATTGGCTTAAGTGAATAGCTGTACACTGTACAACACCGTAGTGATGCTAACGGCTTAGGTGGGAAAGCAGCAGGTGCTGACAGGCCTGGGAACTCGATCAATATCTCAAGTGTCTCAGGGGTTTATTCCCGTACAGCAGGGAACAGCCTGAACCCTACACCCACCCAGTTGGCTATTAAACTGGTGTGTGTGGTTAGCGTGTTAATATGTAAACATCTGTTTCTACATCTTACAAAACTGGTTATCTTCATCCACATGGTCAGAGTGCAGGGCTCGAACCAGGCTGCTCAGGTAGTAGGGTTTAGCAGGCTCTGCGTTTTATTGGCACTTATCTCAGAATGTGGCCACAAAGTAGGGGGCCTCGGATGCACTTTGTGGTTGACGTGTAACCTGACAGAGTTCTGGAGGGCTGTGATGGAAGAGCACATACAGACGGGGAAGTGTGTCCATTACCTAAAGGCACATACAGTGCAGGATAAGTGCAAGACCTTATGAAGAAGGAGCTGATTCCTTCACGCCGTTCCAAAACGGACATGCTGCAACGGCTTTAACCCAACAGCTCCGGATCCCAGACCAATGGCTCGACCTTGCAAAATGAATGGCTTCATCTGGACGTGTGAACACAAAGCGTTCATCTTGGTGCTGACCGTTGAGCTACACATACAGAAGTCTGTCTCTCAGTATGGCGTCGGTCCTCCATGTTTGCTAACCCAACATTCATCTCAGCATGGTGTTGTAGAGATTCCTAATGGTGTCCTGTGATAATCCATCCCATGCAGCTTGAATATCCTCACACAGTTCCTGCAGATGGTGCGGTAGGGGTGGAGGTGGTGTGGCACGAGGCCTTCTGGACGTGTGATGCGTGACCGTTTATCTTGGTGCTGACCACGGTGCCTCCAAACACGGATTCGTTGGGCGTCTCCACCAAGACTAAAGCGGGAATCGTCACTGAAGATGACCCGCTGCCATTCTGAGTCACTCCATGACAGTCTGGTACGACACCACTGCAGTCTGTGGTGATGGTGACGTGGTGTTAAGGACAGTCTGTGTGCGTGTAGTCCTGCATGGTGCTGCAATGGTGCTGCAGGATGACTCATGGAGGACATCACCGCTCACTGGATGTCGGTAATGGTGGCTGTTGGGTCAGTCAGGTACAGCGATAAGGCCCGTCCTTGCTTACGTCACATGCGCAGACGAGCATGAAACTTGAATCATTGGCATGTCTCACAATGTCAAACCTACCCACCAAGTTTCGTTCCTTCCGGTTGATTCCATCCAGGTGCACCTGTTCTTCAGACAATCTTCAGAGTCTAGTTTCTCACTTCGGTTTTTAAAAATGATCATTTAAAACACAGGAGCAGAGGAAAGTACTTTCGCACACCGCTGTACCGTAAATCTAGACAGGAAAGAAAAAAAAACGACAGCTGGGAGCAATTCAACGAACATCTGACTCCAGTCCATCCCAGGCTGCCTCCTCTCGCTGTGGTCTGAAAGCAAACCACATACAGGCGCGGCTTACGAACGTGCATCTCCAGCAAAGTTAACTTCCCCCGTTGAAAGGCCGTGACTGGGCTCGAAGAGACCGCCGGCTGTAATTCATCAGCTGACTTGAAATAACATGAGTTATCAGGCGCGTTAACGGCACCAGATCTCACGGCGTAATCCATTATTCAGTCATTAATGGAAACTGTTTAGAACGGGCTCTGTTTTGGCATTGACGAATGACGTGGCCGTGATTTATCGTCAGCTGTTGCTTTATTCACCCAAGCCTGACGCATGAATATGGACGTAATTATGAACCCGTGAGGTGTCATTACGGCAAGCGCGACTGAACATATGCCACCTAATAGGGACCTATTACTGCAGGGTGACACCCAAACCCCATCCCGAAGGGTTTTGCCTGCCCGAGCCCGGTATTGCATAGTTATGAGGCGAGCTCGGATGCACATGCTGTTTCTGATTAGCTGCGACTTGGCTCCTAATTGACCAACATTCTCAAGAACACACGAGCGGTCCGAGCGGTCTCCACGGGCGTGGTAATTAACGCGGTGGAATTCGGCGCATGCCTCCTAGTCCCGGGAGGAAAGCAGACAGTCGCCCACGGTAGTCCTTTATTTGTGGGCGGGATGAGAACACTGGCTTTCATAGCGCTTAAGCAGAAGAGCTTAGAGGTAGAGTGCAGGTCAAAAGTTTGGGCACACTGGCTCGAGAGATCCACACCATTCCGACTCCGGAAGGTTCGGACTGGTCAGGAATGGTGGGCTTGTGTACAGTTTTTTGGAAAAAAAAACTTTATTAAATTCCCAAAAATTTTTCCCTTTAAAAATGAATGGGCTGGAAAGGTATCCGCCCATCTACTGTACCTCTGCTCAATCAACAGACAGGGCAAATTTAATGTTGGTCTGATCCACACTCATCCTTTTACCCCATCACTCATTTCTCTCATTCATTTTCACCCCCATTTACACACTATTGGTTCCGTTACCCAACAGCCACCAAAACGTCCTCCCTTAGGCTAGACCCCCAAACTTTGATCCACAGCCATAGTGACCCACACGCCTCTGTATCCCTCATTCCTTCCATAGACTCCTATTTATCTTTATCAGCACCTTTAGCAACCAGCTAGTTGGGAGTTTGTTCCCATTTTACTTCAGCAGTGGTTTCTACCCCTCTGGGTATTTTGGGATTTGGTTGCATATAGCCACAAGAGGTTTACTGAGGTGAGGCACTGATGCTGGAAGATGTGCTATGAACCACAAACGCCTCTGAAGGTGCCAAAGGAGCACCATTGTTCCAGAGAAGGTTGTTAGCTTTGCAACCTTGTAACCTGATACTTGGGTTTGGGAAAGCTGACCTAAATATAATAGACAAAAAATTAAATTGTGCATAAGAATAAAAATAAAAGCCAATTATTAAGTTTAAATTAGGTCCCTGGATAAAACATTTCGCATGATTACGGTGGTAGTACCTTCAGGTTCCTGCAGATGGCGCTGCATGTGGATGATAGATTGGGATAAGGTGCTACAGTGCAGGGAATGTCCCATTCCATGTGTGGAAAACGCTCCAGAGCAGATGTCAATGATTGGCTAAAAGGAGGGACTGAGCATGTGGGCGTGGCCAAAGACCATAGTGTGAAGGAAGTAGCTGAATCTGCAGGTGTATGGAAGCAGCGTACGGTCATACAGGTCTACCAGCAGTGGTAAAATCCCAGTCTACAGCGAATTCTCCTCGGAATTGTGCCAGGGAAGGCCTCCACCAAATCTGGCACCAACTGACCAATTCTTTGAGTGTCTGAACACTGATGTAGCTACATCCAGAAACTTGTCCGGCCCATGCCCGATCCAGTCCCAGCTGTTATTGGAGCTCATGGAGGCATTGCATGCTATTAGGTAGGCGTGGAGAATGCTGATAGGCACTAACACATGGTAGCCCCTAATGCTGTAGTTGGACATCTGATCCCAGGTTGCGAAGGTCAAGGGTTACTTATGAGGAGCTCCTGATGTTCCTAGAACAATGTTCTGGCCACCCCAGAGTCCAGAGTGCTACAACACTGAATGTGTTTGGATGGTGAGGACCAGACGATGCAAATCAACTCCCCAAGAAGACCGAACTTCTGAATGTCAGATCCCTACAGATATCTTTGAATTCCAACAAATCAATTGGGGCCATATTATGAAGGCACCCTCCACCCTTCCCAATACTCCATCCATTGGCTGCCCATACACCTATTTCTCCATCTTATTTAAAATAAACTGGATGGAAAACAAACTTCAGCCACGAGACGTTGCAGTAACGTATCCCTCCATTGACGATGCATGCATTTAAGTGTTCCTGGGGACTTGATTAAACCGTATTACGGAGCTCATTAGAAATAATTACCTGGAGCTGTGCCATTCCGAAAGAGGCTACCTGATCCAACTCTTCTTTTTTTTTTTTCCCTCCTTAATTGATCTGCACATATCTTGCCAATTCCAGGTTGCAATTAGTCGAGCACATTCTACACATAATGCTCGCATACATCATAACGAGCCCGTCACATCATCTACCGGATCTTCACATGCGATGTTATCATCACTAGCAAGACGCAGTGCACGATGAACACCATGGCTCCAAAGTGCCAAGCCCACGTACTGCGTTTTTCTGAGTATTCTTCTGGGGAAGATCAATTAAGATATTCCGTTAGTGGGGGGCGCAACAAATATTAGGATGTCTCCCAGAGGGCTGCACTTCTATTGGCTTAAAATGACTTTGATACTAATTAGTGTTCTATTCAACCATTTGTCTAAAACAGTGAGTTTGCCTCTGGGCTGCCTCTGGGTTCTTTAAGGCAGCGCAGTGTTCTTTCAGAAAGACTTGAGAAGCCGAGCTGCTGTATCCACATGAAAAGCCCGCTTTGATTTCCACATTTGACAAGGCGCCCGGGTTGGAGCATGCATCAGAAGCATATAATATTCTGTTTAAAAAAAAAAAAAAATACGCAATCCAAGTCAGGGCCTTAGTTCAGCGACTCGCAGCTGCAGGAATGTCTTTGTTTATGCAGGGTGGTAAACACCAGCTAGATCTGACTTTTCAGGACAACGTGTAACAACAGAGTGCCCTTCTGAGCTCAGAAAAGACAAGGAGTCTTGACCTAGATTTTAAAGTCCTTGGCAATCCATGTCCATATGACGGTTTACAGGACAGACCCGAATAAATGAGGCGTCCTGTTGAGATAATCAAGCACCATCACTCCATACTCTGTGACAAGTACAGCAGTGCTGAACAGGCCCGGTTGGCCGTAGTCTTAGATCAAGATGGCAGGAGGGATCTACGTGACTTCGTAAGAGGCTTCTTTATTAGGGAGGGATGGCAGGAGCTTTCTCGAAGACTGCTCAGTGGGCTTCAATAGGAACAGTAGTGGCCTCTAGGTCTATGGTACAGACATTGGTGAACAAGGCTGGAAGTGGGTTGTGATGTCTTTGGCCATCCGTGTACAGATGTGTACTGAGTGGAGGAGCAAGTGAAGATGCTTCCAGAATAAACAATCAAGTCAACATCCTACCAGGTTTTCTAGAGCGTGCAGAGCAGGCTCAGTTGACCTCAGTCTTGGATCAAGATGGCAAGTGGATTAAGATGGCTGGACGAAAAGATCCAGTGACTGGAAAGGGAGTTTGATGATGAGGCATGTATGGCTGGACCTTCTCCAAGATTGCTCACCTGGCTTCAGTAGCTAGTGTTAAGTGGATTGTGATGTCACTGACTATCTGTGTACAGACAGGTGATATACAAAATGTGTCTAGACTTGAACAGTACTCCATCTCTATAAAGATGAATGAGCATTTGAGAGGTCAGTGGTGTAAAACTGATGAGCATTGGTCTACAGAGACTAGAAAAAGGTTATACCATCACTATACCGCACAGTGCATGTGCAGTGTAAACTAAGAGATCGGTATAGGCCTGAATGCTTGACCCCTATGGTGAAGGGGTTCATGTCCTTTGCTGGTATGGGCTACAATGGAGAAGTTTGATCCCGATGGTGGTTTCTTCCAGAATGGCAACACCCTCATGGTTTGGCTGTGGAGGGTCACTCATGGTTTGATGTAATGATGTACCATGATGTAAATCATATGCTATGGCCTTCACAGTCAGCAGATCTCAGCCTAGGTTGATTTGAAGCTAAGTGCTAGATAGAAGTGGTGGACGAAAGTTGAGTGAAAGTAGAGATTCCCCAAGGTAACATCCTCCTCCAGTGTCGGTTCCTACCTTTAGACCTCCACTGGAGTAACAGTACTAAAGTATGTACCTTCAGATGTACTTAAGTATGGAGAGTAGCAGTACTAAAGTATGTACCTTCAGATGTCCTTAAGTATGGAGAGTAACAGTACTAAAGTATGTACCTTCAGATGTACTTAAGTATGGAGAGTAACAGTATTAAAGTATGTACCTTCAGATGTACTTAAGTATGCGGAGTAACAGTACTGAAGTATGTACCTTCAGATGTACTTAAGTATGGAGAGTAACAGTACTAAAGTATGTACCTTCAGATGTTCTTAAGTATGGAGAGTGCCAGTACTAAAGTATGTACCTTCAGATGCTCTTAAGCATGGAGAGTATCAGTACTAAAGTATGTACCTTCAGATGTACTTAAGTATGGAGAGTAACAGTACTAAAGTATGTACCTTCAGATGTTCTTAAGTATGGAGAGTGCCAGTACTAAAGTATGTACCTTCAGGTGTACTTGTGTATGGAGAGTACCAGTACTAAAGTATGTACCTTCAGATGTACTTGTGTATGGAGAGTACCGGTACTAAAGTATGTACCTTCAGATGTGCTTAAGTATGGAGAGTGCCAGTACTAAAGTATGTACCTTCAGATGTACTTAAATATGGAGAGTACCAGTACTAAAGTATGTACCTTCAGATGTACTTAAGTATGGAGAGTAACAGTACTAAGGTATGTACCTTCAGATGTTCTTAAGTATGGAGAGTGCCAGTACTAAAGTATGTACCTTCAGATGTACTTAAATATGGAGAGTACCAGTACTAAAGTATGTACCTTCAGATGTACTTAAGTATGGAGAGTAACAGTACTAAGGTATGTACCTTCAGATGTTCTTAAGTATGGAGAGTACCAGTACTAAAGTATTTACCTTCAGATGTACTTAAGTATGGAGAGTAACAGTACTAAAGTATGTACCTTCAGATGTACCTAAGTATGGAGAGTAACAGTACTAAAGTATGTACCTTCAGATGTACTGAAGTATGGAGAGTAACAGGAGTATGGTTTATTATGGCTGTAATGTCCTATTATCATTTCTGGAACAGGACTGTTCATCAGCTCAGTGTAGGTTAAGAGACTCTAGTGTCTCTCAGTCCACCAGTCTTTAATAGAAGCTCATTCATTAGTCTGACACTGACGTCTATTCACATCACCATCAGCACTCGCCAGGCATACGTGCATGTGTACATATTTCTATAATGTGGTATATTTACCCACACAGTCAGGAACAGTATGTTTGATCTGTTTTCTGAGGCTTTGATGTGTGATGGTCAGTCAGTGTTTACATTAACCCCCACATCCTGCTTTACCCACATTCCTCCAGGTGGTCCTTGATGTAGTCCAGGCCTGAAATGGACATTTCCATGGATGCTAAAAATCCATGAACAAGCTGGTTTACTTTGGACAATATTTCACATACACAAACTACATATTTAGCATAATGTTGTGAAGTAAACATTGAGATATTAGACTTGGAAATGTGAGTTAAAGTACAAAGTGGTCCGTAAATGAAAAAACTTCAGTACAGACTCATGTACTTAAGCACAGTTACCACAATTACTTCCATATTGTCCCTCATTTGGGGACTAGTTTTCTCCACGACACTCTGTATGTATACATCCACCATATACGTAATTAAGAATAACAGTACTAAAGTATTTCCCTTCAAATGTACTGAAGTATGGAGAGTAACAGTACTAAAGTATGTACCTTCAGATGTACTTAAATATGGAGAGTAACAGTACTAAAGTATCTACCTTCATTTGTACTTAAGTATGGAGAGTACCAGTACTAAAGTATGTACCTTCAGATGTACTTAAGTATGGAGAGTAACAGTACTAAAGTATGTACCTTCAGATGTACTTAAGTATGGAGAGTAACAGTACTAAAGTATGTACCTTCAGATGTACTGAAGTATAGAGAGTACCAGTACTGAAGTATGTACCTTCAGATGTACTTAAGTATGGAGAGTAACGGTACTAAAGTATGTACCTTCATATCTACTTAAGTTTAGAGAGTACCAGTACTAAAGTATATACCTTCAGATGTACTTAAGTATGGAGAGTAACAGTACTAAAGTATGTACCTTCAGATGTACTTAAGTATGGAGAGTAACAGTACTAAAGTATGTACCTTCAGATGTACTTAAGTATGGAGAGTAACAGCACTAAAGTATGTACTTGTAGATGTATTTAAGTATGGAGAGTACCAGTACTAAAGTATGTACTTTTAGATGCACTTAAGTATGGAGAGTAACAGTACTAAAGTATGTACCTTCAGGGACTAGTTTTCTCCACAACACTCTGTATGTATACATCCACCATATACGTAATTAAGAATCTACACTATACTGCCAAAAGTATTCACTCGTCCACCTTCACATGCGTATGAACTTGAGTGACATCCCGTTGTTAATCCATAGGGTGTAATATAATGCTAGCCCACCCTTTATAGCCATAACAGCTTATTACAGGCACCTTTTGAAAACCGCAGACCCCGTCGGCAGGTTGTTTTCAATCACCTATTGTTTTTTTTTTAAAAGCTGAGCAATGTGTCAGGTGCGTCAGAAGTGTTGTTAAAGACGGAGGAGGTGACTTGCATGGTGAGGATTTCCTTCGCCATTTCTCTGTCGATGTAAATAGACCCCGTGTTTGGTTGAACACGTTGCAGTTGTGAACCCTCAAGAGGATAACAAGCTACTTCATCATGGTTTCTGATGTTCTTGTTATGATTTCATAAAATATTATTGAGTGTGGAGTCTCGCTGGACCATCCCTTACAACCAACAGAACAAGCCAATCTAATGCTTAATTAATAACTATGTAATTACATGTATATAATACAGTAATGCATCAGTAATAACTCTAGCTGGAGTTATCCGTAGGGTTCTGAGGCTTACCTAATGTCATTCCTCAGCAGCTCTATCTGTAAGTGTCCATTGTCCTCCCTGACCATATCTGAAATGGATTCGTCCTAGGCCGTGTCACGGCCGTGTCCCATTAGCTCGAGGGCTATAGCGGAAACGACTTATCGGGCAAATCAAAGCCCGTGCTCCAAATGTCATCACGCCCGTTGCTAATTTCGAAGGCTCTTCTCACCCGAAATGCCACTTCTGCAGTGTGGAAAGCCGGCCGGAACTCCAACTGAAGGTTATCTAATTAGCAAAGGTCCGGCCTGGCCCTTAATGGTGGATGAGCAGGTTGAGTAAAACAGGGACATCTTCAACAGCGTTCACACACGGTTTTTGATAGGCACAGTAGCTGAGATCGTCTGATTAAGGTAATGTAGAAAGGTCAGGTCCAGAAGCTTCTGGAGGACGGAGCTCTATACATAGCTTCACTAGAACTTGATTAGCCAATCGGATGTCTTTTAGGATAGGAACTGAAGCCTACTTGACTGTGTTCTTCTATTCTGAAATAAAATGTTAATACTTCAAACTAATAGGCTGAACCAACTTAGCAGGATGATCTTGAGCCCATAAAAAGGACTGAGTATATAAGAAATATCAATATTTCTTATATAGTTATTAAATATTAATAACTAAAATGAATCTGAGGTTAACTTGAGTAGATGTAAAGATGCATCAAAGTCAGTGTTAGAAGTTATAATGCATGTTTGTGTAGTGTATGGTAACGGTGCACAGTGACCACTGTATTGGTTATTGGTATGCAGTGTATAGGAAACACTGTACTGTATAAGATACAAAGGACAGTGACCACTGTATTGGGTATTGGTAGACAAAGGACCATGACCACTGGATTGGGAATTAGTATGCAAAGGGCAGTGACCACTGTATTGGGTATTAGTATGCAAAGTGCAGTGACCACTGTTTTGGGTATTAGTATGCAAAGTGCAGTGACCACTGTATTGGGTATTAGTATGCAGTGTACAGGAGCCACTGTTTCACATGGTTAGACAAAGTCCAGTGAACAGTGTAGATAGTATTGGTGTGCAATGTGCAGGAACCACTGCAGTGCACATGGTTGAACAAAATACAATAACCATTGTACTGGTATGCAAAAGACAGTGACCACTGCATTGGTGTGCAAAAGACAGTGACCACTTTTTTGGTTATATTTGTGCGAAAAGTACAGTGACCCTTGTATTGGTATGCAGTGTAGAGGAAGCACTATTGTATATGGTTAGACAAAGTACAGTGACCCTTGTATTGGTATGCAGTGTACAGGAAGCACTACTGTATATGGTTAGACAAAGTACAGTGACCACTGTATTGGTACAGTGTACAGGAAACACTATAGTATATGGTTAGACAAAGTACAGTGACCACTGGATTGGTATACAGTGTACAGAAAGCACTACTGTATATGGTTAGACAAAGTACAGTGACCACTGGATTGGTATGCAGTGTAAAGGAAACACTGTATTGTATATGGTGGCAAGAGTACAGTGACAGCGCGCAGTTGACCATTGTGATGTGAGTCTTGTTTGGTATGAGCAGTGTACCAGGAGCACCTCTGTATGCCATATGGTTAGAAGACAAAGCACAGTGACCACTGTATTGGGAATTGGTATGCAATATACAGTGGCCACTGTTTTGTATATTGGTATGCAGTATACAGGAGCCACTGCTTCACATATTGTTAGACGAAGTACAGTATCCATGCAAAGTCCAGTATTGGGTATTAGTATGGAAAGAACAGTGACCACTGTATTGGGTATTAGTATGGAAAGAACAGTGACCACTGTATTGGGTATTAGTATGGAAAGAACAGTGACCACTGTATTGGGTAATAGGTATGGCAAAGAACACAACGTGCCCGCCACTGTATTGGGTATTTAAGTTATGGATAAGAACAGGAGCACTGTATTAGTGTATTGGTATGCAAAGTGCAGTTGACCACTGTATGAGGTATTTTGTGTAACATGGAAAGAACAGTGACCACTGTATTGGGTATTAGTATGGAAAGAACAGTGACCACTGTATTGGGTATTGGTATGCAAAGTGCAGTGACCACTGTATTGGGTATTAGTATGGAAAGGACAGTGACCACCGTATTGGTATGCAAAGGGCAGTGACCACTGTATTGGGTATTGGTAAGGAAAGGACAGGGACCACTGTATTGGTATGCAAAGTGCAGTGACCACTGTATTGGGTATTAGTATGGAAAGGACAGTGACCACCGTATTGGTATGCAAAGGGCAGTGACCACTGTATTGGGTATTGGTATGGAAAGGACAGTGACCACTGTATTGGGTATTGGTATGGAAAGGACAGTGACCACTGTATTGGGTATTAGTATGGAAAGGACAGTGACCTGTACCGGTATTGGTATGCAAAGGGCAGTGTAACACTGTATGTACGTTTGTTAGTATTGTGGAAAAGGAATCAGACACGGGGCTTACCATGTATTCAGGTATGCAGTTAACAAAGGGACCCCAGTGACCACTGTATTGGGTATTAGTATGGAAAGGACAGTGACCACTGTATTGGGTATTAGTATGGAAAGAACAGTGACCACTGTATTGGGTATTAGTATGGAAAGGACAGTGACCACTGTATTGGGTATTAGTATGGAAAGGACAGTGACCACTGTATTGGGTATTGGTATGCAAAGTGCAGTGTACACGGTATTGGGTTTTGGTATACAGTGTACAGGAGCCACTGTATCGTGTATGGCTAGACAGTGACCAATGTATATCTAGAAAGCCATACAGTGCACAGTGACCACTGTATTGGATATTGATATACAGTGTACTGTGGAATGTTATACAGTGTACAGTGACCACTGCACATCTGAAAGCCATACAGTGCACGGTGACCTCTGTATTGTGAGTTGTAATACACCATACAGTAATAACTAAAGGCAGCTCTACTGTGTACAGTGACCACTGCGTTGTGGTGGTCAAGCAAACTAATTAAAGCAGTAACCGAGGGAACTGCACAGTAAACATCCGTGCCCACACGCACCTTATACACTGACCACAACAAGAGCTTTCCTCTGGATCGTAGGTCAGCCCCAAGTCCCCTGTGACCTTCTAGCATTCTCCCAGTCGTCCTCCAAGAGCAGCTGGAGCCGTGTATGTGGATTTCCGGAGGCTGCGGCTCGTCAGTGCACAGTAGCGAGCATGTGCTCCATCAGCCCCTGCAGGTAGGCTGAAGGTCAGGCGTCACACTCCGGGCTCCATTAAGCATTCACTGCAGTGGAGAGGTTTTAACACTTCGGCTCAAAGGGGCCAGCACTTCCTGCCTTCAGCACTTCCACACGCTGCAGCTCGTGGCATAACTCCACACTGAGCATCTGGGAAAGAGCAGGAGCCCTACAGTTACCATCAGCGTGTTTGTCTCGGGATAATGAGCCCGCGTGTGAATCAGCTAGGATTAAACCCAGAACCCGTGAGCACGGGGCGCCCGAATTAGAACGAGGAGGCCGCCAATGATGGAGCAGTCTAGAGAAAGAGAGAAGTCGAGTACGTGTGGTTCTGAAAGTGGGAACGTGGTCGGAGAGAATGAGAGAAAAGAGGAGTGGGGCAACAATCAGTTCAGTCACAAAATACAAGAGCAGCATTCATTCAGGGGCTGCTACAGAATGCTAATGCTAGCAGCCACCTGTCTAGCCAGCATTAGCTTAGCAAGCTCCTGGGTGTATATACACGATTACGGTGTGGGGGTGGTGTTCAGGAGTTAGGCTCCACCCCTTAGTTCCAGTGAGAGGAACTCTTAATGATTCAGCAGACCAAGAGACTCTGGACCATTCCATGCTCCCAATTTGTGGGGACAGTTTGGGGACGGCCCCTTCCTGTCCCAACATGACTGCACATGACCAGTGCACAAAGCAAGCTCCATGGATGAGCGAGTCTGGTGTGGAGGAAATGGACTGGCCTGCACAGAGTCCTGACCTCAAGCATTAGCCGTGTAACTAGCTAACCAAAGCTAATGCTGTTGAGCAGTAGAAAGATAGGAGTGGTTCAAGAATGTAACTGATAAACAAAAAAAGCAGCTGGAATGTAAATGTTAGCATAAATGCAAACAGCATTAGCATTAGGAAAATTCATGGCCCCCCCCCCCCCTCTGCGAAATGTAAATCACAGCTATAGCTACAGCCCTGCTACAAAAAAATGGTAACTGCCCCCTAGTGCGTCATGAATAGGTGAAGATTCTCTGATGGTTATATGAATTTGGCTAATGAAAAAGACTAATGCACCCTTATTAGACTCGAGAGAGCATGGCAAAAGCACGGGACTCTGGCCTTCTGCCCGACATTTATCTAATTGGTTGTGTATAAGGCAAACAGCATCTCTCTCATCTCTCTTCCTTCTCTCCTCTCTCACCCCCCCCCACTTCTCTCCTGTTCTCGCTCTTCTACTCTCTCTCTCTACTGATCGCTACTGTATCGCTCTCTCTCTCTCTACTCTCTCATTCTATCTCGTCACTCCCTCTAGCTCGCTACTCTCCCTCTCTCTCACTCCTCATCTCTCTTCTTCTCTCCTCTCTCTCGCTCTTTGCCTCTCGACTCTCGCTCTCGCTCTACTCTCTCGCTCCTCTCTCCCCCCGCACCCCCCACCCGCTCGCTCTACTCTCTCTCTCGCTCGCTCGCACACATCTCTCTCGCTCGCTCTGTCTGCCCCTCGCCCTCTACCTGACCTCTCTACTCTCTTCCTCAGCTCTGGTCCCTACCCTGTCTCTCTCTGCCCTTTCTCTTACTTATACTCGCTCTCTACTCATTCTCTCTCGTCGGCTTCACTCTTTTGCTCTAAGTCTGCATCTCTCTCTTTCTGCCTCTCTCTCTCTCTACTTACTCTCTCTTCTCTCCTCCTGTACCACACTGTACTGTCTGTCTGTCTCTCTTCTGCCTTTTCTCTCAACTCTCGCCTCTCTATCGCTTGGCTCTCTCCGCTCGCTCGCTCTCTCTCTCTATCGCTCGCTCGCTCGACTATCTCTTTCTCTCTCGCACTCTTCTCTCTCTCTTCTCTCGTTCTCGTGTGTGTTGTCTGTTCTTATGTCTGTCTCCTCTGCCTTCTCTCTCTACTACTGGTCTGTCTCCGTCTCAGTCTCGCCTTCGCCGCTCGCTCCCTTTCTCTCTCTTCTCCACGTCTACTCTCTCTTTACTCTCTCGTCTCTCTCTCTCTCTGACTCTCTCTGTCGGTCACTCTTTGTCTGTCTCTCTCTCTCTCTCTCATCTCCGTCTCTAACTCCTCTGCTCAACTTCCAAGATCCTGGGGACTGATTCGTGGATGGCCAATGACTAATGCCTCTTGCAAGGAAGTGAGAAATGTATGGATAGCCCCCCCGTGGTGTGTGTCAGGATAGCTGTCGTGGTTGCTGGGAGGATGATGCAACTGGTGAAAACGTGCTGGATTTGGGCAGCCGCAATTTCCATTTACTGTGAAAAGCTCCATCACAGTCGGGTGGCTTGGGTCCCGAGCGAATCCTGCTTACAGCAGTGCGGCTTCCAGAAGTTCCTTAATGGGTGATGTGTGTCACGGCATTCCGTGTTGGAACGACTGCCGGGTGTCTGCAAATGTGGTCTACTGGCGTTTTTGCGTTATATAACTAGTATCCTATATTAGCTTCCCGGGCGACTACACCACAACAACAGCTTGTGACATGAGATTGGGCAATGCCTAATACTAAACAGGTTTCTGGATGTAGCCACACCAGTGTTCGGGGGGGGACCGACTTCCTAACATCAAAGAATTGGACCCCCAGATTGCGTAGTGCCGATGCCTTCCCTGGCACAATATTCGAGGAGAGGAGAATTCCTTTTGAGACTCGGCAGATCTCTAGCCCCTGCTTCGCGTTGACCCGTATAGCCACCTTTATGCTTCCATACACCTGCAGACACATTCAGCATACTTTCCTTCACACTATGGTCTCTTGGCCACGCCCACATGCAGTCCCTCTCTTTTAGCCAACACATTAAACACTAGAGCTCTGGAGCCCATTTTCTATTTATAGTGTGAAAACTGAAGTCATCGCCCGAGCAACACTATCTCATCTTAGCAGATCCACACTAGTCTCTGGAAGCGACATCGAACACCTAGAACCTAGCACATCAGGCCGCTTCATCACAAGGGCTTGCCTATGGCCATTCTGTGCTTCCAGGGAAAGCGGATGCGCGGAATCGCTTACACGCTGACTATACCGGCTAGCTTTCGACGGAAAGTAGCAGGTTCCTGTTTACAGCATGACTGCTTAGGTGTCCCTGTCCACAAAGCCAGTCACTCCTACGCAAAGGCATGCGTTTGAGACGTTTGGTGTTGGAGAGCGACAGTCAGTGCGCCATGCATAGAGCCCCGCTGACCTCAATTTCCCTTTGTTGCATCCCACAGTCGGGGAAATTCAGTCTACGCATTATAACCCATCCGCCTGAAGGTAAAACACCACACATACCACACCTCACTAGTGACACACACATAAGGGCTAGGGGCAGCTCGAGCCACACTATACCACTGCACGAGCGGGTGGGCCCAGACTCTTACCCACGGCGCCCGGGGCAGCCAGTTGGGACCCGCTAGCGTGCCTTGCCTCAGCCGGCCCACCTCAGTCGTTACTGTTAGCGCTTAGGGGACACAGAAACAAGGCGAACCCTCACCACGGTCACAAGGCTGAGGTCCATAACCTCCAGCCCACGCGACTGCCCACCCCAAAAGGGTTTCGAGCCAGCTCAGGCATCCTTTGGGGGACAGTCGTTTGGGCTAGAAGAGAACCAGCCTTGTGGATCCGGAGGTTGTACCCCGGAGCTCTCATTGCGGTTGCGAACTTAGTGATGCCACACACACCAACATGTGTCCACGAGCTCGTCCCACAGTCTTTGTGATTTTGACCCCGCTAACAACCTAACAGGCCTATGATCAGGAAACAGTGTGTCCCCTATAGCGAAAGATTTTTCCCCGTATCCTGACCTATCCCAGTAGGAATGGAATGAATGGGTAAGAAAAGTGCCACACAGCCGATTTCCTGGTATATACTTCTCAGGGCAGACCCCCAAACATGAAATTCAATCGTTAGCGATGCGCCACCGCACAACATCCATCCGGTTACTCTTTCCACATGAAGTCTACCACATCAATTCTTAGTTCCCAACCTTAACCCTTTAGTGTCACTTCAACCTTCAGCCACCAAGCCCACATGTAATCACTCAGCCGGCAAATCACCAAAATCTAATCCACAGGACATAACCGACCCTCACTCCTCTATGTTATTGCATTATATTCATTCCCTCCGTTTCCCCCCCCCCCCCCCCCGTGTTTCACTCTATAGCAACCACAGGCCTAGCAGATAATAGGGAATCATGGAAGCTAGCCCAACTACTTCCAAGTTTCCTTTCAGAAAAGTTTACGTTTTCCAGTTTTGATTATACTTGGTGTCTATGAACCTTGCAAGACATTTTCCACCAGAGCACTCAGCTCCTTGGTAATCATGACCCCTAAGGTCGTATTAATAAATCTACACGTAGTGCTCACTAGGCCGGAGGATGAAAGTCAGACCAGATCCACCTAGCATAAACTTTAGACGACACTTCCAAATGCACCTTTTACTCGCTGCCCTTGTGCTCTCTCGCGCTCTCTACAAAGTCACCTATGCCAGGCATAGACACTGATTATGCGCTATTAAGCCTATTAAGTACCCAATTCATCATCACTTTTTGTAGCCCGAACAAATCAATGTACATTCAAACACACCTCCGGATTGAAACCCCAGCCGTGTGTTATGCAAGCCTTTTCCAGCCGGCAAACCAACCTGTAGAAAGAGGCCCCCAAACAAGAATTATAGAACACCCCATCCAGGCTGAACTAAGCTACTTTTATCCCCATTCACCACATCACTGAGTTTCCGGAGATTTGTGCTTGCACTTTACCCTCTAAATTTAAGGGCTCTAATAACGAAATGAATTCCGGAGTATTATACCCTGACTTAAAGAGATGCGATCATTCAGCTTAATGAGTCATTTCTGGCAGTAAGAATTCGGTGTGACTGTGATATGGGGAAGGAATAGCCCCCTTCGATTGTGGCCACGTCATTAAAGGAAACGAGACGGAGAGGATTCAGGGCAGCTTGCCGTCGCATTCAAAAGTAGGACGGTGTTGATAAACGGGACGTAAGACCACATGTTGTGTGAGGGTTAATCATGGATTATTGGTTACTAGAGATGGCGTTGAATATGTCTATGGGTGGATTAGTATCGCGTTGCTGATTATTGCCGTTGTCTGGAATGGTTAGCGCAAATGTTTGTAACACTAATAATCATTAATAACTGTGTAATTACACATTAACAAACATGTAACAACAGTGTAACCACTCGGTAACCATTAGAGAAGCGCTACAGCTCAGTATGCACATTACATTTACATTTCTTGGATTTAGCTGAACACTCTTATCCAGAGCGACTTACAACGGTTAATCAATTACAGAGGGGGCCATGTATGGTTAGGAGTTCTTCCCAAGGACTCTTATGGTGTAGCACAGCATCACCACCCCGAGCGGGATTCGAACCCCAGTCTCCCACGTTGTGTGTGGTTGTGGCTACTGGTGGGTAGTGGTGTTATCCGCTGAGCTCACACAACCACATCACTTGTATGTTCCTAGTTACATAGAAAAAAGGTAAAAGTATAATTAATTTGGTCAAGTAAAGCTCAAGATTATACATCTTGCTCAATGGTGTATTCGGTAATAAAATGGAATGGCAGATATAGAATGATAGGAATGTAATTCGCCTTCACTTAGAAACTCACATGTTTTGCGTTACTTATTGGTTAATTATGGGCAGTTTAGCATTTTGTAGTCAAGCCTGTTGCTAAAAATGAATTGAAGTCCTTATGGAAAAGAACTGAGTTTAATAATAAACAACCACATTAGAGGCGTTAGTTTTGTTGCATTGTCAGTCCATTATTGAATTCGTGTTCTTGGGGGTCATACCCTATAGTTTGTTGCTGTCATTGACGCAGAAATTACCAGTATCGGTAGAATGTGATTTTCCCATCCCATTCATATTCTTATTTGGGAACATTTTTTTTGTTTTTTTAATGTTTTTTTGGGTTTTTTTTTCTAAAAAAAAAATAGTAATTTGGATCAAAAAGACGGATATCCAAGTAACAATAATAATAATAATAATATTTAACACTTCTATAAGGCCTGGCCATTTCACAAACCCAAGGAGTCGTTGTGTTTACAAACACAAAAATATAAACCAACAATATGAAACAACAAAATTATCATAAAGAATGAAAATTGTAAACAAGTTTTTACCAGTCACCGCGGATTTCTTTAGTTTTGAAGAATTTGATAAGAGGAGGGTTGGAGGTGGGTAGAGGATGAATGGTAGGGAGTTCCAGAGTGTGGGGGGGGCAGCAACACTAAACGACCTGCCACCCATAGAGGAAAGCCTGGACCTGATACAGCTAGGAGACCACAGTCAGAAGACCTTAGCTAACCGTGATGGGTA